>KL287381.1:0-26708 GCA_000699545.1 Podiceps cristatus | reverse complement strand
AACACTTACCAAGTCACTGCAGATGTTGTAAAGTTAACTTCATTATGGGATGCTGGCAGTCTGTAAACAGTAACGAGCATTCTGCGAGTCCTCTTCCACCCATAAAGCAGAGACTCCCTGTGGCTTTCCCAGGCATACAAGCTACTGCATGCAGCTTCCTTCACCCTTGCCTCAGCAAGTATGCTGCAAAGACTGGGATCCCCGTTACCCCCAAAAGCAGGATCTTTCGTCCCTCTACCAGCGGCATCCAGGCCACCTGCCAGGCAGGAGCCCGATGCACCCGCCGAGCTGTCAAGGCAGCGGAAGGGCTGGGTCTGCACCGCTCTGGAATTCCAGCAACGCGCAAACACCCCGTTCAGCCTGCACCAGGAATGACTCCTCCCTGCCCCGGACCAGGCTGAATCACTGGAAATACCAAAACAACGATGAGGTCACGTTCCCAGAGCAAGGAACTGGAGCCAGATATAGCTGTGCAGAGGAGCGTGCTATAAAGGGACTCGGTGTACAGGCTGGAGGCTCTGGCAGACAGGCACCCCGGGTATTTGTCTCCTTTAAAAACAGCTTGAGGCTGCCAGGAGACTTTTTTTTTTTTCCCCCCCCTCTGCAGGGAAATGGGCAGCACAACATGGGCTTTAAACTCTTTATCCATCCCATTGAAAGAGGCATAAACAGCTCTAAATAGAGCTTGTGAGTGTATAGGTTTGGGTTCAAGGAACGAGGCAGAGGTAAAATTATGACTGGATTCTGTGTTCCCAAAATCTCACTGCGATGCCAGGCTCAGGCTTAAACAGTTAAGAATTCCCCTGCATTAAGCTGAATGGGAGACAAAAATCATATGCCCATTACTGTCTGGTTGCTTTTGCTACAGCCTCAGGCAGCTGCCACCAAAAACCCCACTGATTTGGTAAGTTTTCAGTGGGATGAGTGGCAAATAACAGCAGCTCTGCTATTGCTCCTAAAATGAACGT
Source organism: Podiceps cristatus (assembly GCA_000699545.1). Taxonomy (NCBI): domain Eukaryota; kingdom Metazoa; phylum Chordata; class Aves; order Podicipediformes; family Podicipedidae; genus Podiceps; species Podiceps cristatus. The sequence continues at coordinate 25,740 of KL287381.1, read as the reverse complement.
CTAAGGCACTCCTTATCAGCAAATAGACTTTTCAAGGCAGTACAGTTCCAGCCTTTCCAGTTCTTGGAGGACGGAGAGTGGAGACATTTTGCTACTCAGACTGTGAAGGAAATTGCAACATAGGACTTGGAAAGGATGGAGGAATTCATGACAGAATTCGCAATAGCTTGCTTTTTCCCCTTGCCATAGGACAAGGCATTTGGATGGAAAACAAGAACACCCACAGTTATGTGAAGAAGAGGCTCTAAGAATCCAGATTTTGTTCCACTGGGACATAAACCAGGTCCTAATCAGAAGTCAAGGGGGAGCAAAGAGAGGACCAGCCAGCCAGCGCCAGGCATCTCAGCTGGCAGGCTGGGCACTAGCCATTGAGCTGGCACACTCTCTGCAACAACCAAGGTGTCTGGCTCACTGAGTTGGTGGGCTGTGCCTGCACCAGTCCCTTTCTCTTGCAAGTGCTTTCTGATTTGCTGGTGAAAGATAGCAGAAAAATCTGTGGTGACCTGTGGATAACTCCCAGAGGAGAGCCATTAGACCAGAATTGCGCAAAACCAAATCAATTCATTTTCATTTCACTATTTCGGTGTGTTCTGGTAACAAGAACCACCATATTGAGTCACACCAACAACTCTTCTGGTCTAGTGCCCTATCGTTGACATTTTGGCACTGGCATGTACATATGACATAGTACGGAATGATGTCTCCTAAGGCCATATGCTTCCAGCCTGCAACAATCAGCGGTCAAGGAACTTCTAGAGCTGGAGGCTGCATGCTGACCACTGTGTTTAACAGCCACTGGAACACGTCTCTGTCATTTGAGGTGTCTGGTTCCTTTTGGAATCTGTGTATATTTTCAGCCTTCATGCCATCTCGTAGCAACATGTTCTGCAAATAAACTGTGTTGAAAAAGGCCTTCCTTAACCTCCTTCCGAATAAGTAATTTTGCTCTATGTGCTTCTTCTGTGCTGTGAGAATTAGCAAAGTTGAGTAAGGTCATTTCTTACTCAACCTCTCCCCACGGTATGCTATTTTATAGGCCTTTCCTCTTTCCCCCCGTCATCTACTTTTCCCTGTTTAATCCCTCTTCCTACAGAAGCTATTCCAGTCCCATAATCATCCTCATTCCCCTTTTCTGTATTATGTCTAGGTCTATGCCATTCTTTTTGAAAGACAGTGACCAGGCTGTATGTGGTACTCAAAATGCAGGCACAACATGACTGTATACCTAAGTATATTAGAATATATACCAGCATTTTTTGATTCATTATTTGTTTCCAGTATGGGGTCTGCTTTTTTGCCTACAGCTGAACATTGAGTTGCTGTGCTCGAATAACAATCCACAGTAACTCCAAAGTGATTCTTGTGGGCAGCGAGAAACTGTTCACAAATCACCATTACGTGCATAAAGTTGTGGCATTTATCAGCATGGAACCCCATTTGCTGTTTTATCATGTTAATAGTTTTGCAAGATACGCCTGTAATTCTTCAGGCAGTTTTCAAACTGACTACCCCAACTAACTTAGAATCATCAGAAAATGTTAGCCTTCACGCTGTCTCCCAAACCATAGCTCGATGTGTTGCATAGCATGTGTTCCGCAGAGATCGCCGTGGGGCCCAGGCACTGCAGGTACCAGAGCTCTGATGCATTGCAAAGCTTGGTGTTTGACAAGGAGTGCTCTAAGCCCAGTGACCAGGAATGCTTGGTCTCAGTGGGTTATCCCACTGTGGCCTGATGCAAGGAGCTGTGGAGCTCTAATACATGTTCTCTGCACCTGAACTCATGCTGGCACAGGGCCATGCACAAACAGGCACCTTTACCAGGAGGCCAGACTGTCCTCAAAACTTTTAATACAACTGGGGTTATTCTGTTGATAATGGATTTGCCTACAGGAAGGATGGAGAAGGACTTTTTACAAGGGTGTGTAGTGACAGGACAAGGGAAAATGGTTTTAAACTAAAGGAGGGCAGATTTAGATTAAATATTAGGAAGAAATTCTTCCTTATGTGGGTGGTGAGGCACTGGCACAGGCTGCCCAGAGGAGCTGTGGGTGCCCCATCCCTGGCAGTGTCCAAGGCCAGGCTGGACGGGGCTCTGAGCAGCCTGGTCTAGCGGAAGGTGTCCCTGCCCATGGCAGGGGGCTGGAACTGGGTGATCTGTAAGGTCCCTTCCAACCAAACCATTCTGTGATTCTATGATTATGGTGCTCAGGCATTTTCTCTCCTTCCTGCTTTCCCTTCAACACCCAATTATAGTCCCAAAAAAAACTTCCTAACCCCTCACCCCATCACAGACACCTGGAGATAACACCAGAGGCTTTGCCAGGCACAGTATGAAGTCATTATAGTATTAGGATGGCCACATTCCACATCTGGGATGAGATCAGCACTGGGATGAGATCAGCAGCACATCAAATCTGTGCTCACACACTGCCAGCCCAAACCAGTGTCTTGCCCTGGAACTTGTGGAGGATCCTGGTGCAGTTTGCACCAGCAATTGTGAAAACAGCCAACAAGAAGTTCTTCTCGTGAGGACGTGAGTTGCCCAAGAGACACTAGCACATAGACACACACTGCCATCCACAGCTCCACTGAGGACTCATTCGGAAGTAGAGTCTAGGGCAAGGCTTCAGGGCTATGAAGATGCTCAACAAATACCCACCCCAGCCACAAAGGATGTGAATTGTGGAAATCAATATTCCCAGTCCAGGCAAGCACAAATGAGAATGAGAAGAGGAGGGGGAGAAACTGTGGGCTTCAGATGAGCAGCAGATATCATAAGCAAGACCCCAACCAGGCTTTATGTTCCAAACTCAGAGGAACAGAGACCTACAGCCAACAAAGCTCAGAAAACACCCGCTATATGTCCAGGGCTTTGGTAAAGAATGGGAGTGAAGTGTTCAGCAGAAGGCGGGCTGCAGATTTGGGGTAGCCAGCCTCCCTAAACATCTGGGAGAGATATGCCAAGCAGAAAAACTCTCAGCCAAGTTTACCATAAAGCACTCCAAGTTGAGCTGGCAAACCAGCAGGATCTGATGCGTGGCCCAGCTTCAGCAGAGCTTAGCACAGGAGGGAGCATCAGGCAGCTACAACTACACACAGTTACTTTCATTTCATTTATTCCCAGAGCTCAAAGGCACCCTTGCCACACAGCAGCTTGATGACATGACAAAGGGTGAAGGAAGCTCTTAATCTATCCCTGATCTGTTTCACACAAAATATTACCTTCAATCCTAGCAGAAAGATAGGAAGTTTCAGTGAACCATAACCCCTATGCAATATCCCAGTCTGGGATATTACATTCTCCAGCTCACCTAAACAGAGAACAGATCATAGAATCACAGAATGTTTTGGGCTGGAAGGGACCCCCAGAGCCCATCTAGTCCAACCCCCTGCAGTGAGCATTCTGCACGGGGAAAAAGTGTCAGACAGCATCTGCTGCCACAGCAAAAACTGAACCAGAAACACGACAGGCAGAGTATCAGGTAACCATAAACCAGGCTTGTACCTTTTGAATATTCTATATTCCTTTATCCACAGCCTGAAGTTTTTTGAGGGATGATTGCCAGGAGGTAAGGAGGTAAGGAAGCCTCTGAAACAGCTGCTCTAGGTGTTGCTGTCTAAGCCCCCAAAGGATGCAAACCCACTGCTGCCAGCAAAAGGTCACCAGACTGGGACCTGGCCCAGCAGCTTTTATGAAGCACATGAACTAGGAGACTTTCAGACTACAATTTTTCAACATGAGAGTACAAATTAATTTTCTAAATACAGACCTGTACTCTGCATGGAATGAATGGCCTGGATGCCTGCAGGGCTGATGGAGGGTAGCACTCTACTCCAGATGACACAGAAGACTTCAGTTTAAAATTTAGGGCAGCTACTGACTCCCTGAGTCACCTTGGTCTTCAGGCCCCAGTTCCCTGATGAACAAGAAGATACCCGTCCTCCCTGCCTTTTAGGGGAGGGGACTGCAATAAAGCCTAAAAGATCCCAGGATCTCTGCCATAAATCCCAAAGTTAAGGGAGGCAAACGGGGTTGATCATTATGTACAAAAGCCAGGCTTCTTTTATTAAGTGCCTTATAGGGATGCGGAAGCAGGATACAGTCAGTAACAAAAACATTGGCCTTCCCTTGAGACACAATGCTCAGATCAGACGGCACTTTGTTTGTAGGGTGATGCATGGGGCTGGAGATAGCGCCTATAGGGCTGCGCCGGCTTTGCACTGAGGTCGGGGAACAACCGCTCTGGCAGTGCGAACAGGCAGTTCAGCAGCAGGGCTCTCACCGGGGTACAGACAGCTCCCCCCAAAGCCAGGCACGATGCTCGCAGAGAACCTACAAAAAGCCAGTGGTTGGATCGTATGTTTTCTTAATTCAGAGGAAGCCTGGCCCAGCTCCAATTTCTCGCAACATCTCTTGGTGTCCAGGGCGGGGGGGAGGGGAGGGAGAATGGAAAAGGCCAGATCCATTTATAGCTGAAAAGTCTGGCAGAGAGCTCAGCATTGTGCGGAAAGGCAGGGAGCTGACAGCTCAGTACAGCCAACTCCACCCAGGAGCTGGGCAGGCTGGGGAAAGAGACAGGGGGTATGAAAACCACTTCCCTTCAAGCTGGGAGTGACAGGAAAGAGGTTGCTTCAGTGCCAGGCAGAGAAAAAAACTCTCTACTTCTGAGCAAATGATAAAAAGTAGGGCAGCAGAAGACTAGCTTTGGAAAAACTGAAGAGCAGCTGAGCTGCAGCGACAGCCAGAAGCACTCGCGGGTCAAGCCCAGGCTGCAGGGCTCTGTGCCCTTCTTCTGAGCCCTGCATCACGTCCTCCCCTGCAGCCACCCAGTCCCCCTGGTCTCTGGAACAGGGCTAGTTGTGGCTCCCGGACAGGGACCTGCGGCTGGGAACTCACCCTTGCTAGGAGGAATGACATCTCCCTCACTCCAGCATATCTGCATGGGCCAACACATAACTAGATGTAGCTAAAAGCCCTTGCCAGTCCTCATGGAAAAAGCTTGCCTGAGGACAAGGCACCAGTTTAAAGCATCAACATGCACAGAGTTATGCTATGATGACTTCAGCTCCTCCCCATGTTATCAGGCATGAGGCAGAGAAAGACGAGAGGTATTTATTTAGCTAACACAATTTAGCTAACAGTCATGCGTGTTCGCAGCAAAGTTAGGAAAAATAACTACTAAAGCTGCACTAGGGATCACAGAGACGATGAGGCCGTATGCAGTCTAGACAAGGCAGTGAAATACCAGTGCTATTGTACAGGCACTGATGACAGGGAGCATCATACAAAAAATAATCCTGGTCACTCGCATTTAAAAATGATAAATTCAAACTAACAGGTGCAGAAAGAGCCTGGGGGAAACAGAAAACCTATCAAACAAGAAGAAACTTAAGAGCCTGGCTTGTTTAGCCTAGCCAAATGTAGGCAGAGAGCGGATAGGATTGCTCTCTAAATATAACCCAGGAGACAAACAAAACTGCTGAAGCAAAAGGATAATGCTGGCACGACAACAAGAGAATAAATGCACTGTGAACACATTTAGGTTGAAAATTAGAGGGGAAGAAAAAAAACCCAGCCATCAGAACAGGAAGCTTTCCATCTGGAATGGCTGGTTTTAGGGTGAAGTTTTATCAGTGGTCTGATGGGGTTATTGGACACAGCACCTCTGCCCACAGGTATCCAAGAGTTCCCTTATGCTCCTGTTTTTGTTCCCAGCTGGTAACTGGGAATTAACACAGGTTGTTATTCAGATGCCTCCCTTCTTACTTCAGATTTTGTTGAGGATCGCTCTAGTTGGAGAACCTAGGCCAAGGATGTGGCACTCCTTTTCCACTGATTCCCTAAGAGCTGCTCACGAGTAATGACTTACAGGCTGCGGGTCAGTGGACGAAGAGTTGTGTGGGTGCACACCGATAAAGTGAAAGCCATCAGAGAGCCCAGGTGTTGCAGTTAGCCATGTAAAACACCCTCGAGGTGTCCCTGCCCAAAACCACCTGATGCCCCACACTGTTATTGGTGGAGATTGCTCCATGTCACCCTGTTGGATTCAGGGGAGAAAGAAGATGCTCTAAGCCCTCCTCTGCTACAGATGAGGAAAAGTAGCCATATCATCACCGGTTGTCATGAAAGCATTATCATTCTTGATCCTGAAACCGCTGCTCACTGGGATGGCGAGTATTTAGGTTCTGCTACAGCAGAACACATTGTTCAAACCATAAACCTCTGTAGTATGGAATAATGAGAAAAAGGGGTGGAGGCAAAACCCAAAACACATTTCAGGGGTTAATTTTTGATGTATCTATCTAATACAAGAGCATCATAAAAGACTAAATTATCATCTTCAGACATTGCACAACCAATGACATGAGGGGTCTGACTCCCCCCCCTTCTCATGGGCTCAAGCACATACAAGAAATACCGACACTCCCAGGCACCTGCCCACCCGCAGGGCTGCCCACTCTGGCCACTGATGAGCTCCCCCCCGCCCAGTCAGCATCCTCCATTTAAGGATGTCTGACTTTTCCTCTAAGTAGCCTCTTGAAACATTACTTATAGGTTCCAAAGTTTGGAAATTTGACCGTTTCCTAAATCAGGACACTGTACTGCATGAAAAGCACTATTGTCTCAGATCCATCCTCCTGCAGACCATCCAGGACCAACATACACATCTGGTTATAAACTCTTTTAATCAATTAGCAGACTGGCAAGGAATCGGTCATCTCAATATTCTCTTTTTATTTAAAAAAAATTATTTTACAAAATTAGGAGTGATGCAAGACAGACATCACTGTCAGCTGATATGTTTCAAATGCTGATTTTGTCAAACCACTAGAATATGTGTATCTGGTGCAAATTCACCAGCACATCTATTATCCCCTGCACATCCTATGCAGCATTTACAAGCCCCCCCTCAGCCAGAAGGTGAGCGCTTTGCACGTAAACCGTATGAGAATAGTGACACAGTCTCAGAATTGCCTTGCTCCATCAGCAAAAAGTCTGCCGCTGCTGTTTTGCATTACATTCTGCTGCATTACATGCCAGGCACAACTTTGATAGGGCTCTCAGTCCACAGACCAGCCTGAGTATCGTGGGCATGTCTGCTTACTGCATAAATTCTCCTTTTTTCTCTAGCCCCAGGGAGGCTGACTGTGAAAGACGTAGTCCTCATGAGAAAGCCATGATTGTCTCTGCAAACCGAATGGTAAATCAGAGGGCGGTGACAAGCACTAACTATCACAGCGGTTTCCTCAGTCAGGGTGCAGGCTCTCACTTTACTTAGGTATCTCCTTGCAGGGCAGATCACCGGATTAGAATTTGCTCCTTCCCTAGCAAGCAGCTCCTGGCTGCTGAAGTCTGGATGCAGTCCCAGCTCTCATTTTGCACTGCCTATGCTGAAATTTAATACCACAGTTTGCAACCGGCCTCCCAAGGCAGCAGGTGCAACAGAACATGTTTTTTATGCCGAGTTAAACCCAGGGAGATGAAACCTTCCATTAGAGCTTAAACAATTTTACACAGTAACCACTGAAACTGGGACCAGAGGCAGCATGTGCAGACCAGGTGAAATGGGGATGCGGCTGGCCTGTTGCCATCGTGCATTGCCTGCACCGATAGCTCAGAGACCCGAGGCAGAGTTCCCCATAAATACCAGATGGTTACTGTGCATAAAAATGCAATTCAAAACAAGGAAAGCATCTAAATTTGTATAAAGGAGCTGGGAAAAAAAAACCCAAAAAAACCCAAAACAGCCAACGCTGCTTAGTCCTTTGCACAAAAAAGCTCCATGTAGGCAGCTCAGCAGTGCTGGCAGGACAGGCTCTCACGCTGCCACTTTGCCTTCCACCCCGTAACCCCGCTGACTATGGAGCTGGTGTGACAAAAGAGAGAGCAAATCCCAGTCCCTCGGGATCACCGCGTCTTTGGCTGTGTCTGTGCATTTTAGGTCCCTCTGCTGGCAGTCAGATTGGTAAGATTTTCAGCTCTCTGCAACTCGTGACTGATGGATGAACTGTTCCCAAATAAAACATCAGCCAGCACAGAGAAACCCTGCAGAAGCTCCTGAGTCCTAAGTTCCTTTGAAAATTGACCCACACCGCTCGTCAGGGAGGGTAAGGGAGCCATCAGGTCATGCTTCATCCCTTATACGGAGCAACAGCACCGGTGGAGGGAAGGGCAGGACACCCTGAGCTGGCTGTGAAAGAGCATTTCTGCCTCTGATACTGCTTGTCTAACGTCTCTCAAGTCAGATGTGTGTGCGCCTCGGCCTGTTATGGTGGGAGAGAGGTACTGGCAGCTCAGATGAGCCCTCACCATAACAGGGGCTTCTCAGGGCCAGATTTTATGGCTTGATCCATATGGGAGACTGGGCTTCTTCCTGACCGGCTACAAAAACCGAGAGGGCTCTGAGAACAATGATCTTTTACAAGAGCAGATTTGCAATGCAGATAAACCAGGGCAGGCTGATGAACATCAAGTCCTCGTCCCTTGACCAACTAAGAGTTTCTCCGAGCTTACAGCCCTTCCTGACTGCAGATGCAGGAAGAGGGAGGTGTTTGGGCACTGGCCATCTCTTGAGAAACTGGACTAACTGTTAGTTTGGAAGGAGGTTATTTCCAACTCATGCCTTCCAAGGTGCTTGTGTACAGTCAAAAGGCCACAAAATTACACATATTACGAAGACTGGGCATGTGGGGAATGTATGGCTGGACCTAAGGCACACCTGGGGTCAATGCTGTCACCCCAGTAATATGGCCCAGAGTGGATTCATGACAGAAAAAAAGGCACGTGAATAAGAAAGATATTGCCAATTCAGCCTTTTCTTCAGCCTGGACTTCTGTTTGCTCTGAGGTATGTAGTTAAAGGGAGGAAAAAAAATATAGCATTATGAACAATTTCAGGGAGTGGAGATGCCTCCTGCAGCACGTTCTCTCTTGTTCCAGGGAGGCCCTCTACCATACCACAGCTCTAATTCACCCTGCCTGCCTTCCCCGGGAGCAGCACGTGTCTTTGGAAGATAAGCTGAAGTCAGAGCATGCATATGGGTGAAAGAAAAGGCCCAAGTCCTTGATTTGGTAGCCCAGAGGGCAGAGGTCTGGGCAGCCACTGGCTCAGTGCTTTGCAGGGAGCACAGCCTCCTTTCCTCACAGCCCTTTCCTTTGGTTGGCGTTGTTATTTTTTTGTCTTTTTTGTTTGTTTGTTTGTTTGTTTGTTTTGTGTTTTTGTTGTTGTTTTTGGTTTTTGTTTTGTTTTTACAGTCCTTTGTGCTTATGTTTGTCACTATTTGGTGAAAATGTTCCTGTTGTGGCAAAAGGTGATTTTGGCCGCATGTTTCTCCCAGACATAATGAGTGCTCCAAAGCCGTGTTGATGGGAGAAGGCATAGCCAGAGCGGCGGGTGCTGGTCCGACGCAGGCGTCTCTTGGGTGAGGGTGGAGGTGGCCTCTTTTTGGCTTCTTTGATCTTGAGCAGAACCTGAAATCAGAAAATAAGATGGAAAAAGTGGAAAATGCATCATTATTCAAAGCACAGTAGAAGAGGAGCACAGAAAGAGAAACAAAAGCAGGGGTCCAGAGTCAAAAATAATTGACAAAACGGGAGGATGGCAGAAGGGGTTGCATAGCAGGAGCTGAACTGTCAGCATACCATGGCAGCCTGGTAGAAGGAAAAGGAAATCTTACTGTAAAAGGTGTTAATGGCATTGTCATCTGTAAGTCACGGGAGGAGATGATTTCAGTGTATTGTTCCTCATAGCTCTGTGCTGCCCCAGTTGGCCTATTACTGCAGCTCTTTTAGGCGCTTCAGTCAAATAACACAAAATGTGAAAGTCATCTCAACAAAAGTCCGGAAAACAAATAAGGAAACATCTAAAAATTGGGTTACTTAATCTAGAAAACAGACTACTGAAGGGGATCTCTGATACGTAAAAGCTCTTTACAATGATCTATAGTTTCTCATATACCTTGGCAGAAGGGAAAATAAGAATGTGCTTTATTTGCAGGTAGTGGGCTCCCACGTGGCCACTAAGATCATCTGCGGACAAGGATCTTTTCAGAAAGGGGCTGTCGAAGGCAGGAGGCTAGTACTGAGTGCCAGTGGCTCAGCACCAGACCCAGGTGCTTCTTGCTTAGGACGCAGCAGCTGTAGGTACTTGGCCTCTCTAAGCATCAGGTCTGTATTTAAGTTCCCCTCGTACTGCCAGCAGGAAACCCAAATGCTCCTCTCCTGTGACAATTCACTTTGCACAGGAGGTAGAAAAGTAAAGCAGTTTTGCACTCGAGGCAGATGCTGAACCCAAGCACTGAGGCTGGGATTCTGGGCCGCAGCTGTGTCAGACTTACACTCAACTGAAGGGTAAACTAACCCTGTTTTTATACGCCTGAACTGCCTCTAACTGTGTCCTGAGGTCCCTCCTACCTAGCAGTCTTCTTAAGCACCCACCTACCCCCTCCGCAAGGGCTGAGAGTTCCCTGTCGCTTTTTCTCCAACAGTGCTGGAGCACCTGGGGAGCTTCACAGACACCCCGAGGATGATGAGGGCAGCCAGCGAGGAGCATGCCGTGGGTGCAGGAAGAGGAAGGCAGCACCAGGTGGCAGCAACACTCAGGAGATGCTCTCGTTTGGGAGGCAGCCCGGGGCTGTGCTGGTGCTGCGCTCCTGCCCTCTCCATCTCTCCTGGCCTCTCCTTGCCCTAGTGGCCACCTTCGCATTCCTGGGGATGGATTGCAAGCTGGTTTCGGGGGGAGGGGGTAGGGACTTGGCGTGTGACCACTGGGTACAAACAGAGTAAATTCTGAAGTCAAACAATCTCTAGCAAACACGTACGCCTGTGTGGAGGGTGAAGGGCTGCAGTCTGCCAGGCTAAAAACTGTATGGCAGAGTGGGAGGAACATGGCATTCCTTTGCCACTGAGCCACAGCACTTAAAACCCTCACCTAAAAATAGTGCTGCTTCCTCGCTCCAGTGCAATCTAATCCACAACTAAATAATTTCAGCCTTGGTCCCAACTGCAGCTGGTTTGAACCCAAACCTGAATTCGTCCTCCTCCTCCTCAAGGGACTAGGGGACAGATGAATGGCAGCTCTTCCATCTACAGGAACATACACTCTGAGCACTGCCAAGCCCGTGCAATATGGCTCCACAGTAAGCTTAGCTGGTAGTAACCAGGATTTCTGGTTTAATAAGGTGTTATCTCCTTACTTTATCACTGGGAGTTGGCTTTAACTGAGCCTTCAGGAATCGAAAGCCAACTACAGGTAGCACACAGAGAGTGATGCTGAGGAAGATTGCTAGCCACACGTTTGGTTGGCTGAGGGTGTTTCGAGCCGTACCTGAAAAACAAAGGTATGATTAGAACCATAACAGCAGCAGCTCTCACCATCATTCACCTGGATCTTTCACTCTCCGTGATTTCAAAGCACTTGACAAACAGACTAAAACATAAAGCAGACATCATCTCCAACAGGGAAATCAACTTGCAATAACAATATCACTGTCCGAGACAAGCAAAGAAAAATGCAACGTCCAGACACAACTGCAGGAACAACTTAGAGAGACAAGGATGTCACAGTGAATGCCTCATCTCTTTTATAGAGAGTTAAATCACTGAGAAGGATTGACATAAAAGCAGCAGTCCAGCCCTCTCACCCTTTGCCAGGAATAGGACAAAAGGAGGAATACTACTTTCTTACTTTCCAGCATCATTTCCTGAAGCACATGGCGTACTGACTCTGATGGCCCCGCAGACAATAGGATTGCAGCCCTTTACGAGAGGAGCATGCGTTGCTCCGGCTGTCTGCACGGACAGCGCAGTCTAACGGGTGTATTGGCAGAGCAGCTGCCATGTGCTGGTGTGACACTGCCGCCTTCTTTAAAACCAAAGTGCTCGCTTCTGGCTTCTCCAAAACTGAAGGAATGTAAGATAGAACAGTCTGAAAACCCTCATTACAGGGCTTAATGATGCTGTTGTTGGCAGTAAAGTTGCTGAATGTTTTCTTTTCAGTTGGCCAAATTCTGCTGTAATACAACGCCACTGAAATTAAACAAGTTGTCTGAGTCCAGACTAGAAATAGTTTCCTTAAAAACAATTTCAGACTGAGACCTTATGAAGTGTCCCTCAGCATTATGGCTCATTTCATCCATGTTGTGCCACTAGAACAGCAGATAGAGATATCCCCGGCAAGTGAGTTACCCCCTGTCTTTGGAAACTGAACACTCTTGTCTTCTCTCACTCAGCACTTTGGATAGTAAATGCCATCTTACACTGGATTTGACCATCTGCTTGGAAAATACAATCCAGCAACTGTCCTCCATCTCAGATATTTCTAAAATAGCCATGCACCTTGGTATGGCAGTGAATATGGGCAAAGCAAGTCTTGACTTAACAGTTCATCCAGAAATAAAGCCATTGAGTAATACACCAACCCGACACTTGAAACAAAAAGCATTGGGATTTCAGAAGTAGAGTCTCATAACAATGCCATATCAATATCAACTATGGATGCACAGAGCTATTACAAAGATATGAATTACTTTGCTAAGCTTTCATCTTCATCCTGGTCAAAGTCTTAGAAGACAGATTCATTTTTGATACCCTTCTCTTTTTGCGTGTGTTTGGAAATCTGTTGTGTAGAGTAATGCCAAAGACTTGGTCCTGACTGGAATATTTTTGTTAGGAATTTTCCATTTAACCTGGCTCATGGCAGGTTCAGATGGCATTTCACATGGCATTTTTCACATATCTAACTGGATCTTGTACTACTATGCTTTCCTATACTGACATGTTAACTTACTTACAAAGGAACGGGCATCCTTCTGCAAACAAAATGCTCCAAGGTATCTGTAAGAATTGGACACCTGGAAATATAATATAAAAGAGCAGCAGAAAGCATTCCAGCCAGCTCAGTAAGTTTATTTAAAGGATCATTCCTGTGGCTGTGTGTGAATGTGCATTCTTATTCAAGGAAGTGAACATGGCACACATTCAGCTGTTACGGATGGGATTCAAATAAGCATTCCCAGCAGCCCTCGGAAATACACTGGAATTTCTTGTGGAAAAGACAGTGAGTATATGCTGTTACTGCCTCTAGAGAGGCACTAACGTGCTAGAAATACTCGTCAGATTTAAGCTCCACAGTATGCCCATTTTGAGTGCAATCCAGATTTCTCCCAAGGCTTACCAACAAATGGAAAGGAGGCTGTGAAGATCAGGTACATGCCGTCACTGTACATGGTGAAGGTAATAGCAAAGTAAACAGAAAGGCTGCCCCAGATGAAGAACTGGTTCACAACTGTCCAGTAAGAGGTGTCCAAGCCAATCTGAAAGAATGAAGCAATGCAACTACTGTCAGTGCCTGAATTATTTAGCAGCCCTGTGCTGAACACAGATAGAGATCTTGTCCTCTGAGGTGTACACCTGCCCCCACAACAGTTATTCGTTCAAGTCCCAAGAAATACCAAGCCACAGATCATAGGATGCTGGGAGACCATTTGAGGAAAGCATTACTGTGGTTGCCCTGTTGTTGCCCTCTTCTCAAGCTTTCACCAGTGGCCAGTACTGCAGACAGGATACTAAGTTCAAACAAGCCACGCTTACGTCCCAACCCCTAAGCTGTGATCTAGCATTGACAATTAGGGGAAGGAGCGTATAAGACCTCAGACAGCAGAAACCATTACATAAGGGAGGAGTGAATGATTGGTTTTCTTTTAAGATATTTCTCTCATCCTGCTAGCACCATCCGAATTCTGGAACAGGTTGCCCAGAGAGGTGGTGGATGCCCCATCCCTGGAAACATTCAAGCCCAGGTTGGACGGGGCTCTGAGCAACCTGATCTGGGTAATGGTGTCCCTGCTCACTGCAGGGGGTGGGACTAGATGACCGCTAGCGGTCCCTTCCAACCCAAAACATTATATGATTCTATGATTCTATGATTCTATGAATTGTGTGCCACCCTAGTCTTACCTATTTCTTCCAGCAAATGCAGGCCTAGCGTCTGCATCATCTGATGGCGACCCTCTAAATTACTGCCTGATAGCAGACAGACAATCCCATGCTTCAAACCCATCCCATAAAACTGGAATGAGTCCTTCTCTACTCCCAGCCTTAACTGTTTTGTCTGCTCTGACTGTTACCTTCCCAAGACAAAGACTGCTTTCTGCTTTCTTGTCACCCTGATCTTTCATAACATACAAATCTGCTGTTCTGTTGAACCGAGGAGAGTAATCTGGTGTCAAGGGACTTCTTTTGCAAGAATGCAAGATGCAGCAGCAAACACAATGCTATCAGGATCCCAAGTGACCCTCCAGATCCTGCCTTCATGAAACAACAGCCAATTTCTAAAAAAGTTACCTGTGATGTCTTACCTGTGCAGACACCACAATCAGTAAGCAGGTCTGGGCCATCAGTGCAAAGGACTGGTAGTCAGCAATGGCCTTCCCATCACTTCTCATTGTATTGTACATGGCCCCATAGGGGATGAAAAAGAGAATGAGGGAACTGTAGATGCCTTGCAGCATGCACTTCACAAACACCATTTTGTTAAAATAGAGGTTTTGCTGGCCTGGCACGTAAAGCTGAGGAAACAGCATGCTCCAGCGATCATCCACATCCTGAAAGTAGACAGGAGATGGTCAGATTTGCTGTCATCTACCCACCTGACCACACCAGACGACTTACGGTTGCCATGTCCCTAAGAACTGTGTGCTAAGAAAAGGCTTAACACACAGTTCACTCAGTTGTGCTGACCAGCGTGCTACATGCCAAGGTCACCTAGACATTTTTTCATGTTGAATTTCACCTTTCTTGTGCACAGAAAGGTGACAAGTGCTGCAAAAAGAAAATGAAGGTACGCTTCATTCTAAGCAGACTGCATGATCTGCTCTCCTGAGAACTGCCTGGAAGCTAAGGGCTAGAAATACCTCCCCTGGGTCCACACACAGGCAAGGCTGTCTGACCTGGATCCCTTACGTGTCCAGAACTGAACACTGTGGAGCAGCAAGTTCCTACTTATTTGACTTGTAAAAGGCATATAGGAGCAGCTTTATTGCTCCTATGGCTTGCTGAACAGTAATAGCATATAAGGTAGGAAAGTGTATGTGAAATTACTGCAAGAAGACTTCCACTAGAAAGGCTGAACCTGCAAAACCTGGTTTCAGAGTTCTAGTTCATTCACTGTTCTGTGTGATCCTTAAAAAGTCACTTGTCAGGCTTCAGGAGCAGAGATAATAAGTTGTGAGTACTTCAGGGGAGTGTTGCAATGGCAGCTTTTACTGTAGTCAACAGCAGAACCCAAAAGTCTCACCACACACTGAAACTCACAGGTGAAATCAGGATAATAAGCCATCTTCTCCATGGTGCATCCTTTTTATATGCTCTCAGTTCTCCCTGGCAGGAAACTATTTTAGGGGATACCACAATATGAAGAGGTTTGAGATGCTTTGGAAGTGGTGGGTAGAGAAGCACAGCTCCTTCTGGCACCCCGACTGCTGGTGCTGGGCTGGATGTTCAAAGGGCTGGATGTGTCTACATCATGCAGCTGATGCTACATGGAGTAAATGGGTTGCACTGATCATACAATGAGTTTAAATAGGAAAGCCCAGTTGCCTAGGAACCTTGAAAGTGACCACAGACTGGCCAGAAGGCAAAGATTTCAGAGCGTTGACAGAGGAGGAGGTGACACGTGCTGAAGAGGCCCTGCTGTATAATAAACTACTGAAAAATGAGAAGCTATATGCCCTGTTCACTGGTAAGTCCTGTCGTATTGTGGGAAAGCGTCAGAGGTGGAAGCTGCTGGATGGAGTACTATATGACAAGTCGCAGAAACTGCCAAAGGAGAAGGTGAATCAAGTCATTTTACAGAGGTGAAAGCCATCCAGCTCAACAAGAAAAGTGGCTAGTGCTCTATCCCTATACTGACACATGGATGGTGGCAAATGCCCTGTGGGGGTGATTGCAGCTATGGGTGCCGAGCAACTAGCAGTGCAGAAGTACACCCACCTCGGCTGCCGCAGTGTGGCAAGATGTCACTACCCAAATAGAGAAAATGCTTGTAAAAGTATGTCAAGTACGGAAGAGTTGAGCCACTGAAGAACAGGTAGATCAGGCTGCTAAGATTGAAGTGGCTCAGGTGGATCTGGATTGGCAACATAAAGGTGAATTATTCTTAACTGGATGGGCCCATGACACCTCAGGTCATCAAGGAAGAGATGCAACATAGATGAGCTCACTGGGGGGGGTGGACTTGACTATGGACAAAGTTATCCACGAGCGTGAAACATGCACTGCAATCAAGCAAGCCAGGTGATTAAAGCCTCTGTGATATGGAGGACAATGGCTGAAATATAAATATGGGGAGGCTTGGTAGATTGACTATATCACACACCCACAAACCTGCTAAGGCAAGGACCGTGTGCTGACAATGGTGGAAGCAACCACTGGGTGGCTGGAAACATATCCCATGACAAACTAACCATGAGCCAGCCACGTGGCCTTGGGGCTAGGAAGGCCAATGGCGTCCTGGGGCACATTGAGAAGAGTGTGGCCAGCAGGTCGAGAGAGAACCTCCCTCTCTGCCCTGATGAGGCCTCATCTGGAGTCCTGTGTCCAGTTCTGGGCTCCCCAGTTCAAGAAAGATAGGAGAGAGCCCAGCGGAGGGTACAAAGCTGATGAGGGGACTGGAACATCTCTCCTATGGGTTAAGGCTGAGGGAGCTGGGGCTGTTCAGCCTGAGGAAGAGGAGACTGAGAGGGGACCTTATCAATGCTTAAAAAAATCTCAAGGGCGGATGTCAAGAGGATGGGGTCAGACTCTTTTCTGTGGTGCCCAATGACAGTACAAGGGGCAAGGGCACAAACTGGAACACAGGAAGTTCTGTCTGAACATGAAGAAAAACTTCCTTCTGGTGAGGGTGACAGAGCACTGGAACAGGCTGCCCAGAGAGGCTGTAGAGTCTCTTTTTCTGGAAATATTCAAAACCTGCCTGGATGTGGTTCTGTGCAACCTGCTCTAGGTGACCCTGCTGTAGCAGAGGGGTTGGACTACATGGCCTCCAAAGGCCCCTTCCAACCCCTGCCATTCCATGATTCTGTATGATTCTGCAATCAGGACTCATTTCCAGAGCACGCCCATGGACATCTGGGCCGAAGAGCATGACACTGAGTGTGTGTATCACATCCCCTCTCATGCACCAGCCTCCGGGAAGGACACAATGGACTGCCAAAGACTACACCAAGAGCAATAGGTGGTGGGACCTTCAAACATTGGGATACACGTTTAGGAAAAGCCACCTGGTTAGATAACACTAGGGGATCCACCAATTGAGATGGCCCTGGCCAATCAAAACTTTAATGTACTGTAGAAGAGGGTAAAGTCCCTATAGTGCACATAAAAAACAAGCTGGGGAGGACAATCTGGGTTATTCATGCCTCAGGCAAAGGCAAACCCAACCATGAGATTGCTATTGCTCAAGGACCTGGATGCACTTGGTTGGTGCTGCAGAGGGATGGGGCAGTCTGATGCGAACCTCAAGAGGATTTGATTCTGGGTGAGAACAGCCAATGATTTCAGCTGTATTTTGTCAATTGCTATGTTATACTGTATGTCATCTCTACTATGGTTGCTCTGAGCCATATCAATGGTATTACAGTAAGAATCACCTAAATTAATGAAGAATGAACTTTCATTAAACTAAAGGAAGTGGAGCGATGATAGAACCAGACAAACACAGCAGTGGTGGAATCAGAACTGGCTTTAGCATTCAACAGCCCAACACCACACACCATCTTTCCTGCCCTGAGGACTGTTAATAACGGATGGAGCACCAAGTCATGGACCAAATGAACTTAATGGACATTTATGAATATTTTATGGACATTTTAGAGGGATGGCCCTTAGACTAAGGCAATGATATCTGTGTGTATGTATCAAAAGCCAGGAAAAGTGGTGGTGATTAATTTGAATGTATTGAAAGTGTTGTACCTGGGTGTGATGTAGATGATATAGAATAAGGGGCGAATATTGTCCTGGTTTCAGCTGGGATAATTTTCTTCCTAGTAGCTGATATAGTGCTGTGTTTTGGATTTAGGATGAGAATAATGTTGATAACACGCTGATGGTTTTAGTTGTTGCTAGTTGTTGTTTAGTTGTTGCTCAGTAGTGCTTATACTAAGTCAAGGACTTCTCAGCTTCCCCTGCTCTGCCAGCGAGAAGGTGCACAAGAAGCTGGGAGGGGGCACAGCCAGGACAGCTGACCCAAACTGGCCAAAGGGATATTCTATACTATATGACATCATGCACAGTCTATACACCTGAGGGAGTTGTCCAGGAGGTGACTGCTGCTTGGGGGTGGGCTGGGTATTGGTCGGTGGCTGGGGAGCAATTGCATTGTGCATCACTTGTTTTCTATATTCTATTATTATTACTGTTATTGTTATTATTATTATTATTGTCTCTTCCTTTGCTGTCCTATTAAACTGTATTTATCTTAACTCATGAGGTTTTTTTTGATTCTCTGCCCCATCCCACTGAGGGGGTGGGTGTGAGTGAGTGGCTGTGTGGTGCTTGGTTGCCAACTGAGGTTAAACAACAACAGCAGCCAAAAAGTCAGCTGCTTTTGCTTCATGGAACCAGCTGAAAGCACCTGAAAAAACCACTATTAAAAAAATCCAGATGGTGATAGAAACAGTACCTGATCAAAGAGACTCATTCCTAACACCGGGAGGGAGGTATATACCAAATTGTAAAGCGTAATGAACCACTCATCGTAGACAGTCTAAAGAAAAAAAAAAAAACAAAAACAGAGCATGAAGTTAGCAAAAGGCTGCCTTTTCCATCTCTTCAAAAGCATTCACTATTAAATGCTGGAACATCTGAGTTTGAGATGCCACTGAGACTAAAAATATAAGGTGACTGGAGCTCAGCAGCCTGAACAGCTCATTACCATAAACTGTGGGAATATGCGGGGGAAGGATCACGTTATGCTAGACAGGCGGGGACCCTCTGCCTGGCACTGTGGAGCAGTGGGCAGCAGGCAGGGTGGACAGCAATGGGTGGTCTGGTCTGGCTGGGAGATTGTTTTGTCTTAAACTAACACCAGATTCTTCGCTGCAGGAGATTTGCTCCTCTTGCAAGCTGCTGCAGCACATCTGGGGTTAAACTGGTTGCTTCAAATGTGCTAACAGGGCAAGCATAGGTCTTAACACAGATCTACACCGAACTGGTTGGGCCTCTGTGTAATCTGTGTCCTTCTTTGACAGCTATAGTCAGTTTGAATGCTTTTGAAAATCCTACAAGGTACCTATGTGCTTCATAATGCACCTGAATGTCTTCAGGTATCTGTCCTCTACTAGCAGGACAATGAAGGAAGCAGGATCTGCTTTATACTCATGCAGCTGAATAAGACGGACCTGTGTGCCATTCACTAAGGAAGGGGAGGGGGGAAGAAGGATGGCTTAGTTTATTTCCTTTTAAATTTTTTCCAGATGCTTTGCTTGAAAATGCTAGACATCACCATGAGAAACCAGAAGCTCGACCTACCTGTGCTGAGAAGCCAGAGAAGAAGCCATACCAGAAATGCACTAGTGTGAAGGCAAAATTCTTATAGAAGAAGTATTTGAGGAACTTGCACATGCGGATGTAGGACCACCGGCCGTGGACCAAGAGCAGGCGCTGCAGGTAACGGAACTGAGCGAAGGAGAAGTCACTGGACAAGACCGCCTGCATCCCTTCCTGGCCACTGATACCAACCCCGATGTGGGCAGCTGCAACAGGAAGGTTATTGATTGTGTCATTACACTGAGAGTTTTGATTACCTCATTTTTTAAATGAGTTCCCCACACTGGGACACTGTGTTAATTCCTTCACAGCTTTCATAAAAAGTCATATGTAAAGTTATTTAAAAAAAAAAAAAAAGTTGGGGCACTAATTCTTTCAGCAGCATTATGATTTTGGCTGTGGGGATGCATTTCCAGTAACTGGGATTTTATTATTTGAATGAAATTACACCCTCAGTGACAATTCATGTTTTCTTTCTGAATGTTATCCAACAGCAGTTATGCTGCTGTTATGAAAAAATAATTTATATTGACATGTGACTTATAGTTTCATGCATGCATATCTTTCCAGCAGCCTTAAAATATCACTCTAGACAAGGAAAATCTTCAAGCCCCTTACAGTTTTCTCAGACACAGGGCTACAAGGCAGACTGTAGCCTTTTTATATTTCCTGTTATTCATTAGTTCAATCAAATAATTAGATAGAAGAGTCACATCTTTTTAAATAATAACTTGGGTTTATTAAACATGGACATAAGTTTAATGTGACAGTCAATTATACAGCTTTAACTAATGAGAACAGTCTTGATGGCTGGAGGTTGGTTAGATTCAGAGGTTTCCATGGAACAATGAATTGATAAAATCCCAAAGTCCCAACCCTCTCATGGGGGGAGGAGGTTAGTTTCTAATTATCATGTACACTTTAACTTTTCTTATCCTTTCTTTACTAACTGCCTGACTTATTTCCCTTGAAGCTCCCTACTTAGCCTTTTCTTTCTTAATTAAAAGGCTCCAGTTAATCAATTCTTGCAAATTAACACAAGGAAGATTAGGAGTAGGTCCTTCTGAATAATCTTAATTTAATTATACCTAGTTAGTTTTTTTTTTTCATAAATTCACAGAGGTAATGCAGCGTTAAATGATGCTCAAGGACGAAGGGGCCTAGAAGCTTGTGATTTATAAGTCAGGGGAGATAATTGACAAATGGCTCTACCACATGGAAATGTAAAAAAAAAAAATCATGCAACATTATACAGACAATTTACAGGCATGAAGATTTTATTACTGCATTGCAGACGGGCCCTCTTTGAAACAAATGTGTCTCTGTATTGCCCTTGTGATGACGGCCACGCAGACACACAGGAGGACACGTCACAGCCTCGGTGGGCTTTTGCCTATTCTAAGGTAGGAAGAGAGAAACAGGCAAGAAGTCCAGCCTTAGCTTCCTGCAAACCTGGCTGTGGGAGCACAGCAAGGAGTTTCTCCAGCGTGTGCTGGAAGGCAGGAGACACGAGTAACCTATAGTGACACTGCTCTGTAGAAACGTGCCAAAACTTAGGACACAGCCACCGGTGCCACGAAGAGGGTGGTACAGAAGGCACTCAGATGCCTGTTCCTGCTGCTTGGCCCCCTCAGAGAGCAAATACATCAGCGAGTCAGTTTGCTAGAGCATGCCGGCTCTCGGCCATCACTCACTTTTGATCATGCTGACATCGTTGGCGCCGTCTCCAATTGCCAGGGTCACAGCCTTCTTGTACTTCTTCACCAGCTCCACCACCTGGGCCTTCTGCAGCGGAGTCACCCGGCAGCAGATCACCACCTTGCACATGCAGGCGGTTCGCACCAGCTCCAGCTCCAGATTCCCTTCCAGCGCGTAAGCCTGAGAAGAAGGAGCAAAGAGCACGTTCAGGTCAGACCAGCGGCAACTCGTGGTTGCTGCAGGAAGGACATGAGAACTGAGCTAGGTCTTCCATTTGGCAGAAGGAGGGTGTGAGATACCCCAAGTGAATCCGTCCATTCAGTCGCAGGGAGCATCTGCACCGTATGACATCATGCCACGCAGCGTACGCCCATGAGTTGCACCTTGGATGCACCACAGCTGGGTATGCACAGCAGCTGCGTTGGATGAGGTAACCTGACAGTGCAGCAAAAGTGTCGAACAACAGGAGCACTAAATTAACGAAGCTGCTGCTGGGTGTGAGTCAACTTTACATATCTCCATGCGAGAGAGTCTATGCTTATCCCTCTTGGTTTATTTTTTTAAGCACTGGGAGATGTGTGGCATAAATAGAAGAGATTTAAATTTGGGAGTACTTAATTAATAAAAAAACTCCCAAAACATGGAAAAAGCTGAGCTCAGGTGGGCATGACGAAGCAAAACATAAAGCCACGGAGAAGGCAACTTTAATCTGAGTGCTGACCTTTTAAATCAGTCAGCCATGTTATTTCTATTTGAGAAGCACAGAGATAATTGGATGTCTGGTCACCCCTCCAGCTTCATGTGAGGAGGAGGGAGAAGTGTTAGCTTTTCGTATTTCTTTCAAATCATGCTTTTCTGCTCTGTTCTTTGGTGTTTCTTCTCAGTAGACATGCACGGAAGGAACCTACAGGGCTTTCTTTTCCTCAGAGCCATTACAGCAGGCCTGCTGCCCTGTCTGCATAAGGCAGACTAATCCTTAGGCCAGATATCATTTCTTCCTGAAACAGAGAGCTGTGAGTGACTGGCACCCCCGCTTCCCTCCCGTCAGCGTCAGGCAGGCTTACTCAACAACGGAGACCTTTTTGTGGTTTAGCTTTAGTACTGTCCGGTCAGTGCAGTTAAGAGATGGTTTTTGTTGCGACATCCTCGCTGCACAGCACTAGCAAAATGCTATCAAACAGTATATTAATGGTACTGCAGGCAAATCAACTAGTATGACAATGCCATTACAGATGCTGGTGTGCTTCTGTTCACTCGCTTTGCTTAAGCCAGCCCACATGTGTGCATAGCCCCAGTGCTGCCATCCCACCCACCTGCACATAGGCATACGGCACTGAACAGATGCTGTGTTTGAGCTGGACAGTTATCAGCACTATTACCATTGTTCAAGCTCTAGGTTCATAGAAATAAATAAATAGCATATAGTGTCATCCATACTGTCCTTGTGTTGCACACCCAGGAGAAAGCCATGGCCTTGGTGAGACTGGCTGTGTCCACTCTGCTGCAGGCTATGAGGGCCGGCTGCTCCCACACAGCACAGATCTTAATTTCTTGGTGTGGGACATAACTCCTTGCCAGGGTGTGGGTGAGTGTGTGAGTTTCCAGGAATAAAAATAAAGCTTTGTCACTGCTGCCAGTGGTGCGCAGCACTCGGGGTCTGTGCTGCAGGCTGAAGGGATGGAGTGGGAGCAGGCAGGGGCTTGCAGCCAGCTGGGATGTTAGAGGATTTGCCTGTGCAGATGCAACAAACTTGACAGAGCTCATCTGTTTTGCAGTGGGGATCTAAAGGGGATTAAGGCCCTGGAGTAGCAGAGGGAATAAGTGTAAAAGAGGGAGGGATGGTACTTGACAATGTAGACACTGCCTAAAAGTGTCCCCTCTTGTCCAGGGTCCATATACAAGCCACAAATGGAGCAAGATGAGATTTTTTTTTTTATAGTAATTTGCTGGGCTGGTATACAGCCAGAAGTTAAGTTTGCTGGACTGCCATCAGGAGAGGTAGCAACCACAGGGATCAGAAACATCTTGTCTCTGAAAGGCAGCACCTCCCAGCTCTTTCCACATTTACCCATTTGCTTCCCCTGCAATCTGAGAAAGCAAAATACAACAGACAAACAAACCTGATCTAGACTAACCCTTCCTCCCAGACAGCTTGAAATGTATCTAAATCAGGGTTTGTTGGGGTTTTTTACGCTAACTTGTACTAAGAAATTTCCAAGGATGGGAAATCTATTCCAGTGCTTCAGTATTCTCACTAGGAAAACATTTCACCTCGAACTCTCTTATCTCAGTTTAATTCCATTACTTTGTTTACTTATTATTTGAAGAGCATTACCAAGACTGATCAGTATTCTCCAGGCTCAGAAATCCTAACTCTCTCAGTTTTCCCCTATTCTTTCCAGGTCATGCATGACTACTCCTCCAGTATTCTTTGTACTCTCTCTAGTTGGTCTAGATTTTCTCAAAGAAAATGGCCCAAATACATTGAATTATTTCATCTAAGACTTCATCAATGCCAAATTAAGCAGGAGGCTTTCTTCATAAGTCTTACGGATGACGCTCTTACATATATATCTCTGATTTTTCATGTGTGTAGTTGATTACGTGAAAGTGGAGAAAAGACATTTGTTCTTACTGAGTTGTATTCTCCATTTTTCTGAAGTATTTCTCCGATTCATTAAAATTGTTTTCAAATCTAATCTTGAACTCCATCATGCATGCAGTTTCTCCCAGCCTGGTGTTACTTGCTCTCTTTTTAAGCAGTTAATGCAACCACTGAATATCAAATTAATGTGGGATAACCCCCTGCAGATGCCACCTAACAGTTGTTTCAGATCAACAGTGAGCTCATAAGAGCCATACTTTCCAAGGAGTCTTGCATCTGTCACTTAACAATTTCATTTAGAATGTATTACTTAATTTTGCTTGGAAAAACCTCATTAGTTAATTTATAAGATATATATCCTATCTGTTAAATATATCTGCTGTCAGATATATTTAGGAGAATATGTTCTTGGCATACTTGAAACCCATGTCTGATGTTATCTTCTCGCTGCATCCATAAACTGCCTGATTATTTTTCTCGTATATTTCTGGAAATGAAAATTCATCCAGCTACTCTACCCCTCTTGTTTGCCTAACATTAGGGCCAAATCTTCGCTGGTCGAGTCTTCTGAAACCTTGACCATCACTTTTGATGTCTCAGATAACCACTGAACCTAATCATCAATTAGGAAAAATAAATCCAGTCCTCTAGAGCTAAATTTTTAAAGCATTTTCAGACTTCCACTATGTCCCTGTCGCATAATGTTCTTCACAGAACTCAGCTGTAACATGACTCTGAACTTTCCTTACCAGGCTGTGGCCGGTGATAACCAGACCGTACACCCCATTTGCTTGTTCATCGGGTATCATTTTTGGCTTATTTGAAGATTTTTCAAACTGAATGTTGATTTCATCACTGTCCAGAAATGAGTCTGGCCTCATCTTTTTCCTTGCATTCCTAAAAAGAAACCAAACCAAAAACAACACACAAACAAAAAATCAGAATAATAATGAAAAGCTGGTAAAGATATATATGTTTTATTAAAACAACTTTATGAAAATAAAAAAACCCAATGCTTCCCTTTGGTAGTTTAGATCAATTATCCCTACAACAACATGCGTAATTTAGCTGTTGCTGTTTGTGCAATCATCCACATGCTTCTGAAACTCTAACAAGTGTGTGCTAAGCTTGTGCTGATTTAAAATCAAACAAATCATCCGAGTGTCATGAAGGTCAGAATCCCAAAGGGCATCCAAATTTTCTGTGCATATTGTCTGGCAACCACCTATTTCAAGAGAAAAAGGCTGAAAACTTTCTCATTTTCCACCTACACCTAAGGACTTTTGTCTATTGAGGAGGCTAGGGAAGAAGGTAGATTTCCAGATACTGCTAGAAAAGGACCATATCCAGACAAAGAGACGCAACATGGACGAATGGCAATAGCGGTAGAGCAACAGCATAGCTCAAGCCTGGAGCCAAAGGCTTTGTGGCTCCAGATCACTTGTTGAATGTCAGCTGATACTGACTGACTGACTCTGCTTTCTTAAACATTTACATGGATTTGATGTCTTGGATCAAGAAGCTTCAGAGTTTATCCTCAGAGAAGATTTCTACATTGTGTTTAGCTGCTGGATCTTCCAGGGAGCCAGCTAGCCCTTATCTAAGGTCCTTGAATGAACTTCACCAAGTAAAGCCCACAGGAAAAAGAAGGTGGAATAATACAAAATACAAATAGTGTGAGTCCACAGCAATGAAGCTGTATATTTCAGCCATTTACCTCAGCTCATTAAGTACGTCATCAGATGTGCTGCCTTCAATAATGAAAACGTCTTCCATGTCATCATTCAGCAAGTTGCAGGAGTAACCAATATTCATTGCCGTCTCTGGGAAAGATAAACCAGGAAGATGACACATCTTAGCAGCCTGTCGTGGTTTAACCCCAAACAGTAACC
>JMFS01128994.1:0-17031 GCA_000699545.1 Podiceps cristatus | reverse complement strand
AGTCTTTTTCTTTTCTTCCATATTTATACAAGAAACATATAATTTCTAAATAACTATTTAAAAATTATAAATAATTTAAAAAAGTCAAACAGTAACTTTCAGGCTTCATTATGTTCCTATTAATTTTAAAACCAAATCAATATTTTCAATTTCAATCAAGTTGGCAAAAACATATAAAACATGCTGGAAATATTATGAAAAAATAGTCTACTATTGTTGAGTTTCTTTATAGAAACCAGTACGCATTTCCCAGGGTGGGGGGAAGCAACCTTCTTTTTTCTGAAGAAAACAGAAAGCATTTTAAAAGCTAAATTTTAATGACCGTCAATGTCACAGGGTCAATACAACCAGGATCCAATACCAAGTCTGAGATCATCAGAAAAGGTAAGTTAATTTTTCCACTGTTGGAGTTATTTTAACTTCTTTTCCCTTCTGTTTTGCCTTCTACTTGTCACCTCATTCAGACCTGACTATGGACCATACTCCTCTGCAAAGGACTCGGTCGCCCTCCTCACACCCTCCTCTGTCCCCAAGCAGGTCCCGCTGTGCCAAGGCAGAGCTGGGGCGCAGGAGGTGCTGCCATTCCCTCCAGCCCTCTGCACCGACATGCACAGGGCAAATCCCTCATCTGCAGCAAGGCTCAGGCTGTCCAAGCGAGCTGCGTATCAGAAATGGCTTTTACTTAACCTAGGAGGCCCTCACATCCCCTTTAAGCTGGTTTTGACTGTGTCTTCGATTGTGTAATGTGCTCCGTAAACAAATAACCTGTGTTTTTTTAACTGGGTCGTTATGGGTTGAGTTGTACTTCAATCACGGGATGCGGGGAGGAAGTGGTAGGACCAGGAGCAGAAGGGGAGACAGCGGCAGCCTCAGACCCAGAGGACTGCAAGGAAGCAAAATATGGATGGCTGCCAGAACAAATGCAGAGCCTTTTGGGAAACCGTTTCGAGGCCTCATGAAAAAATCAGAGAACAAAGAGGTAAAGAAAGGCACAAATAATGTCAGACCTCCAGGAGAGCCGTTTCCCATGGGCAGGTAACTCCAACAGGGATTTGCCCGTGCTTCCAGGTGGCACGTTGCCATCTTGCTCTGTTATCACTCCTTTGATGAGGTTGGTTGTAGACACCAAGGCCAAAGCCTCTGGACTTACACAGTTCAGAAGCATGAAGCACTACCAAAATGAGTGAAAACAAAAAAAAGGAAGAAAGAGCTTGAAAATAGCAGCAACTTTGTAATCTCCATATGTGGTCTACCTTTTGGGGCTGGAATAAGGATCCTCAAAGGCATTTATGTGGCTAAAAGTCTGTGAGGCCTTGTCAGAGCACAATGTTCTGTTAGAAAGAGCAACATCTGGGAAAATTCCTGTGCACGTTTCCTCCCAGGTTGATCTGTGTGCATTTATGGCCCTCTGGCTTGTTTATTAAATTTTACCTTTTGGATTTAAATCATCAAGAAAACTTATTGTGAGAAAAAAATGCACATCTCAGCTTCTGTATACCCAAAACTAAATCTAAAAAAAAAAAGCTCCTATTTCACTCTGATTTTTCTAGGAATTTTAGTGTAATAAGTCCCCTTTTTATTCTACAAATTACTCTGTTCAACGTTGTTTTGGACGAGGTGTTAGTAAACTGCAGTTTCAAACCTGCAGGCGTCACCCAAGAGCACTGAATACGACTTCTCCAAGCTTTCCTTTTTTAGTGGCCAGATTCTGATCGTGGTCACATCATGAAGCTTTACTGGCTGATGGAGATGAGGTCCCAAGTTTTAGTAAAATTTAAAACAAAAAAAAAAAAAAAAAAAAAAAAAGGCAAGCCAAAACCCAACCTTTCACATCTTCTTTCTCCTCAGGGTTTATGACTTCATTTTGCTATTCACTGGTCCATGGGAGGCTTTTTGGGTGCTGGCTTTGCGAGCGGGTATGGTATTAGAGATGCTTGTAATGAGTGGGGGAACTGCAGAGCCTCACCCTCATTGACATGAGCCAGAGAAAGGGCTCTTGAAGGTACCAAAGCAAAATCTGCAGCTACAGGGATACAATAGTGATACAACAGATAGGATACCCTGCCAAAGCGCTGAGTAGCCATTAACGGACAGCTGAGTTTTGCTAAATAATTAATGTGTCTGTTGTATTTTTTTTATAGATCTTTCAAGGAATTTAGTTTCTGTTTCTTTACATTCAGTTTCTGTTCCCTGAAACGCTGCTTTTAAGCCTGTCTTCTCAAGTGTTTATAGACATTGTCTGTAAGGCAGTTAGTTCTAACAGTAGCTCATGTCTGTTATGGCCTAAAAGCATTTGGCCCCGAGTGTGTAACAAGATAGATACCCCTCTTTGTTCTCATGGTATAGTTTGGAATTGAGATATAGCCCACTGAAGTGGACTTGCCAAAGGCAAGCCATAGCTCTGTATAATAGGCAAGAACAAGTCCTGTCCTTTGACCAACACAAAGAAAAACTTCAACAAAGCCCTAAAAACCTCTAAATGAACTGTCTGTATCCCAGCACTCAAGGACTGTTTCCTCAGTATGTCTGTGGCTGGGCTGGCTGCCCCAGAGGACTGGAAAAGGGTCTGTTCCTTGCTTCTTCCAACACCTGAATACCTGGGGAGTTTTCCCACCTTTGTCCAATACTGACTATTGGTGTAAGGAGGATGTCGGCTGCAATACAGCAACTCATATTTTTTTTTTTTTTTTTTTTTTTTATCACCAGTTATTTTCTCTGAGTGCCAGTTGACCACTTTGGGTTCAGCCTGCAGTTCTCAAATGGAAAGAAACCAATATAATCACGGTATTAGTGGCTAGATCAAACATATCCTAATGACCAAGGGAGTAAGCAGGGCTGAGCTCTTGGTTTGGCCTTTGCTGAAGGTGGGAGATGTTCACTAACTTCAGTTGCAGATGTGGGTGTGGATCCAGGCAGAGCAGGCTGCACGTGCAGGGAGTTTGGAGGCAGATGTTGGCTATGGACCTCTCCAGTCCTCTCAAGGGGGGTATGGCACCGAGTGCTCTTCTCTTAAAAATAGCAGGTAGGTCACAAACTAAGGTGTGAGCTTAGCTCCAAATGATGGTCAATTCTCTGAAACAACCAAAACCTTTCGGTATATCCGCTTAGGACAAGGTGTTCTTCCTCTTCTGAAGCACAAAGGAAGGAAATGTATCTTCAGGAAATGTTTATTTTACCCATGGATTGTCTGAAGCAAGGTTCGACAATACCCGGAAAAAAAAAAGATCCTCACAAAATTAATATAAAAATAGGAGGGGCTATTGACAAAATGCATGATTTATACAAGCTATAGAAAAGCAAATATGCTGTAATGCTCTATGCCAGCAGCTAAAAGTGCAACCGGGCGACCGTGGTGCAGCTGACGTGTGACCCATGGACCCTGCCGTCTGTGGGCCAGGTGAGTCAGGCATTCCCTGTCCCATCCTCTCCTCTCTTTGCATGTCTTTAAACAGCCATTAGAAAACAGAACAAATGAGACAGCGATATAAATGTTTTCATGTTGGAAGGAGCGATGCTACTTAACACTTAGCCCAGAGGGGTAATTTAAACCCCAACACCTGCAGGAACCTCCCTTCTTTCTTCAGATCCCAGGAGATGTGTTAGACACATTTCTTCTGAATGCTATGGCTCAGCTTCCCCTCCTTTTTTTTCCACCCATGTTTTTCCTAGCCTTGGAGAGCTGTAGAAGAAATCTTGAAGGTAACTGGTCTCTGGAAATTAAATGTATGAGATGTAATGCCTTAACTAAGAATGAAGGAGTTAAAAAGAAAATAACAGAAAGATTTAATTTAGTTCTCTAGAAGAGAGCTCTGCCCAGTCTCCTCCCACGTACGCACCATCGACACCCTACAACAGAAAACAAGCCCCTTGGCTATTGCGTGAGCCCAGCGCGGCACATCCCTGCAGTCTGCCGCAGACCTGTAACCTCCTGCTCCTTCAGCCTGGCTCCAGCATGTCACACTCTGAGTCTGAGTTGACTGAAATAAGTATGGAGAGAGGCTTCCACAGAAACCTCTAAATGGGTTTTAATGTCTCCCCACCGTAGAATTCCCGGAATTAATTTGCGTCTGGCTTTTGAAGTCAGGGACGCTGTGTTAAGGAAGATGGATACCCCTAAGAATGAAGGGATGACAGTGGTGGTTTATATAGTAAGCCTGACCATGGATGCAGAGTAGTAAATGTGGTTGGTTGATTGAGATAAGAATTTTTTTATTTTATTTTTTCCAGTGGCAACGCCCATGTAGTTTATTTATTTATTTCCCCTTTCACTTCAGGGCACCTAACATCAGCACTGTATTTTATAAATCCCTGTGATTATAAATCTAGAAGGATGGCATTCTTGGTTGTTTCAGAGGCCAAGAGTCTATACCCACAGGAGACAGATGGGAGAAGTCGCCAGTGAGCTTTCTATATTATTGCACAGAATTGCAGGAACTGGTTTTGGTTTACACCGCATGGGGGAATGCAAAGTCTGCACAGAGCATCTCCATTTACTGCTTCCTCCGTGTGCAGCCAAGGCAGGATTGCTTACACTCCCTCTGCACAGTTACAGGGGAGGGAATAATGTTGTGCCTGCCCTGCAAAAGATCAACTGTTTCCACTATCCTGTTGGTAGGATAGAGGCCAAAAAGATTAGAAGTGCTTCATGTAGCTGCAAAGCTGGTGTGAAAATCCAGGCTGGTTCAGCTCCTTTCTCCACTTCCACTTCTGTGTCTCATCCCAGAATGGCTCCAATAAACACAAAAAAAATGCATCCCCTTACTTTCTCTTGCAGGGCAGCAGTGGCTGATGAGACATTGAGACCCCCAAGATGTGGACAGCAATTAGGGATTATTGCTGCAGGATGAGTCAGGTTGTGCTGCAAAGTTAGGAAGTGTTTTTCCATAGTTTAGAGGATTATTTTTAAAAGTAGGGGATTTAGTTTACATTTTTTCATGGGCCACAAGGTCAGCTATGGAGTAAGAGCTGGATTTAGCTTTGTAGTCATCTCTGAGCTTTGAAGGAGGGGAAAAAAACAAAACAAAACAACAGGCATGTCTGATTTTGGTGCTTTGCTTCATCTTCTTGCTGCCTTGGTAATGGGGTTGCTTGTGGTGTTGTGGGGGCAGCCCTGCAAGATCTCTGATCTTTCCCTCCTCTTCCAATCATTCACCTCTTCCCCAGCCTTACCAGAGTCAAATATAAACTTTCTAAAATGAACACAAGATTCATTCCACTTGACCGAGCCTGACTTCCCAGAAAATAAATAACGAGAGCAGAGCCAGCCCCCTCTCCCGGAGCTGCCAGCCTCCAGAGAGGAGACAGAGGGACCCACAGCAATTCTGAGCCTTTTGCAAAGGAGAACAGGGTGCCAAGGAGAGGCATCCCACCCAAGGGACTTCCCAGGGTCCACTGTAAAATAGTAATATCACAAAATGCCTTAATTTTTATAGTTCTGATTTCTTTTTTTAGTCTTAGTTGTATCCTGGATAACTGGATGCAACTGTTTCCCTGTCCTGATAACAGATCAAAGGGAACCAGGTCAGTAGCTCATATTAGTTTTATTGATAGAAGAGAGCTTTTCAGAGCTCAACACTTAAACTAATCTGGGCAGGGCAATAACCAATTCCTTTTTATAATCATTTTTATTCTTGCCCTTTGTTTTCTTTGTATTAAAATGAAAAAAGCAAAAAAACCCCAAACAAATTGCCATCGCCAAAGCGGTGTATATTCATTAAATGAATGACTAAAAAAAATAACAAAAAAGAAGATATGCTGAATAGTTTTCCAACCCAATTTTGGCTTCAGGATGGATTAAATTCATTTCTGCTATGCAGAAGTCACCTAGTGCCGCACTGACTGCGAAGTGCTAGGACTGTACCAGCTGGCCACGAAGGTGGACCTGGAAAGGCTTCAGTTCCCACTCTCCAGGGCAGCTCTCCCAGACACTGGATGTCCCCCGTCCACTCTGCCAAGTCTCATCTGCTGGGACGCTTTGTCCTTTCGTGTCCAGTAGCGTACTCGAGGCAGAGCAGCTCTGTGGTGCAGCTGCCCTAAAACCACAGGACCAGCCGCGACCTTTGCGACTTTTGGTCCACAGTTTTTTTCTTACACTCCCAACCCCACACACGTTCCTGGTGTAATTCCCTGGGAGCAGATGTGTGCAGGTGTCATCTGTGGTACTAAAATAATTCTCTCTGAAATAGCATGGGAAAGAAACAAGTGTAGACAAAATAATAAATACACCTGTATAGGAATCCTTTTCCTTACCAGGCAGTAGATGTTATGGGACCTAGGTCAGAGTTATCTGATATGTCCCGGATCCCCTCTTCCTGGTCTCATCACCTTCTCTGACTCGTGATGTTTATCTGCCTTTTCTTTCCCGGGACAGGTATCTGATCTCAGCTGGCTTCACTGTTAAACAGTCTCTCTTGCAATGAAAGCAGAAGCTCTGATCCTCTCTAATCCCAAAACATCCTGTACGATTGTGCGAGTCTCTCAACTTTCTTCATCCTACCAGCAATACCTGGCTTTTTATTTTAAAAAAGGCACGAGAGCCTTTACACTGCACTAAACCTGCTCTTTATGGAAAAAAGAATCTTAAACTAAGACAGCTGAAACCTTCCCTCCTGATGGCTAACTGCAGTAAGCAGCAGTAGTTACACAGTGCACAACTCAATCACCTCCCTCTGTGGCTCTTCTTGCTTTGTCTATGCTGACATTCACAGGCAGCCCTAATGAGGACAAATATAATGAAGATAGGCCAACACTTCTGCAAATTATGCTGCTAAGGATAACAGTAAAAGTTTAAAAAAATTAAAAATGAAGAAAAACATTTATTTTCAATCTGCTGCCTTTTTTTTTTTTGTATATCTGCTGTTTTCCACTATAAACATTATCTATTCAAGCCAGAACAGATTAAAGATAATTGTTACGCCCCTCTGTTTTTACTTCTTACTGTTTTATCTCCTAAGCAACTTTATTTGGTACAGAACAAATAATCTGAATTCCTGAAGTCAGAAATAAGGAGTGGGAGTCCGGGAAACTGGCTGCTGATCTAATGCAGTTTTTGCAAGTGTGGTTATGGTTAGAAACTCTAAATATGGCACCGTGTTACTGTACACACGGTAACTGTGCCCTGTGTGTCAATGTCTGAGTCACAGTAGAGTAGTTTACTGACAAAAACATGTTTTACTACTCTCAGCTACGAGGAGTCAATAGAGTTGGGAGTGAATGAGTTGAGTTCGCTGCATTGAGTGTTACCGAGTGGCCAGGCTCGGTGCGTACCCAGATTTTGCTGTTGGTGAGAGGGGTGTAAGCAGCAGAAGGGGCATGATTTGCCAAGCAGATGTGGAGCCAAGTGTTGTTTAAGCGAAAGGGAATGGTTTGTTCTTGTCAGATGAAGATGCTGGCGAGTGGGGATTCCTGCCTGGCACCCCACAGGGAGGGGGCTGTGCCAGGGGAGCGTGGTCAGGAGAGCTGTGCCAGGCCCATGGGAACGAACCAATTCTGCTTCTGTGAAAGTATTTGAAAAGTTTGGTTTCCAGCACCATGCAGAACAGAAGTGTCTTTCCAAGCTTGCTGTGAAACAGAATTGTCGCCCTGTGGCCTCTCCCCGCCACAGGCCAAGCTCTGTCCACCAGCAAATGAACTAGCAAAAGCTTAATTTTTTTCAGCTTTAGCACTGAATTGACTTGATCTGAATGTTACTGGCAGAAACTAAATTAATGCAATGTTTCTCTTTTAACAGAACCCCTTTTATTTTTAATCTTTTAAATAATAAATATCCACCAAAGAGACCAGCTGGCGTTCCCATACTGTACACTTTCATTCTAACCTTTACTATTGACTGACTCATACAGCATGCATCTGCAAGAGTTATTAATGGAAAGCATTAATTAAATTTGGTTTAATATTTGGTAAATAGGAGGTGTCTTTTCTTTGTGCTTGAATTTGTGTTTCAAATGTCTATGTGTTTTTCATATTAATATATTTCATGGGTTGTTTAATAATAGTAGCAATTAAGATAATAGCAATAAATACTAATAATACTGAGCTCTTCTCCTTTTCATCAAAGGAGGTCAAGACTCAAGGGTATACCTCTGGGGCTGGTATAACGTAGATCTGATCTTCTCCTGGTATTTCTTTTTGTGGAAAGTTAGGAGTATCATGCAAAGATCAGATCGCTTGTATTTTGGCCTCTGGAATGTCTCTTAGGCATTATAAATGCCAGTAAGAAACATAAAATTGCAAAGAAAACAAACACCAGGACATTGAAAAATGCAACCTGCCATACTGACCTATTTGTTTTGGGTTTGGTGTGTGTGTGTGTTGTTTTGTTTTTGTTTTTGTTTTTGTTTTCCCCGATTTAGCAGAATGCTAATAATATTATAATTAAAGCTATTTTGTAGCCTGGGGGCTTGAACACCTGGCTCTTATTAGAGCTGGATCCATAGAGTATGATGGGGGGAAAAAAAAAAAAAAAAAAGAGGACAAGGGAGGAGACAGCCCAAAGGAGAACACAAGAGGGCACAGTGGCACCTGTGGTGCACTTTCTGTTCGCTGCCTTTTGGAAATGTTGAGGGTAGGGTGAATTTAGGCCTCTGTCTGCATAATTATGGTAACAAGGTTGATTAGTTGGAATGGTAAAAATGCAATTTTGTCAACTTGGAGTGGATTGTTTACTAGAATTACTTTTTGGTTAGTTATGAGGGTCAAAGGTGAAGTACAATGACTGTATCGTATAAGGTTAATATGGCAATAACCTCCCCTATAAATTTGATAGAACTAACCTGGGCAGCCAGTAAGAAAGGTGCCTATTGTATTAAATAAGTTAAAAACCCACATTCCGAGCAGTTGTTTTTTGCAGCTTCCCTCATCTGTTCCACTATTCTTCTACTATATTGTGCTAATGGAAACTAGTTCTGTGATTTTAGAAGCAAAGGATGCTAATGATGCTTTTCATTTTCTGTTCAAGGAGGACGCACATTTCTGCAAAGCCTTTTTCATGTGACTTATCAGAAGTGACCCAAGCGAAAACAAGAAGCGTTAGCTGAACCTTAAGCAACCTCACCCTGGTGGAAGCTGCTGAATTGAGAGGTCAGTGGTGAAAATTTTCTTCTGAAAGAGTTTGTGCTGTAAATAGCTATTTGGAAGGAAGCGACAGAGAAATAAGCAGGATCCTATCCCAGATCTTAATTTGAAGTTCAGAGATCACAGTGTTCCTTAGACACCTCAAGCAAGATGCTTGCTGGGGGAGCAAACAGCCTCCCTGTACCACGGTCACTCGCCCGTGTTGGCTTTTAAGGAGGGAGAACCGGGTTCAGAACTGTTCCACCAGAACCAGTCCAGCAAAGCTCTGCAGACAGGTTTTTTTGGATTTGTTCAGTCACTGTTTCTGACTTTCGCAGGAGGTTGCAGACTGGGCCTTACTATGGGAATTGCGGTTGAAACCTCTGAATGCTGTAATCCGTGATGTGAGGTTACTTCACAATTAACAATGAACAAGCTTCTTTTTATGCAAAAAACTCCTCATCCTCAGGTCTCCTGTACATATTATTCATAAGACAAAACTTCTCCTCCCATCCAAACCAGCCTCCAGTGGTTTCTTACCCTCCCAGAAGTCAATCAATCTGTTATTGTATACGGAGCTGCGAAAGGAAGATTCGATACTATGCTGCATGCAAAAAAGTAAAGAAACAAGATCATTAACATCTTAATATCCTGTCCTGACATCTCACAAATTATTTTAGACTTCATAGCCAATGTAAACAGCTTTGTTTTCAACTCCTCTAATTGCCTGCTAATTGAGAGCAGATGCAGGCCTTAACTTTCG
The DNA here is from genome assembly GCA_000699545.1 of Podiceps cristatus. NCBI lineage: Eukaryota > Metazoa > Chordata > Aves > Podicipediformes > Podicipedidae > Podiceps > Podiceps cristatus. The sequence continues at coordinate 7,217 of JMFS01128994.1, read as the reverse complement.
GCAGATAAAGAGCAGCCTCTTCTCTAGGGTTTCGCATCTATCATGAGGTCTCTGATGTATGCCTGTGAGCTTCCCTGGCTGGTGATGCTGAGGCGGAGAGGGGTTGGAAATGCTCCTCTCGAATCACGCCTGAAACCTCGGTGAGACAGAAGGGAAGACAGAGCTATGGGACTCATCAGTAACATCATCATCATTATTGTTTCATTTCGTACTTCAGTGCACTTTCTGCAACAGCATAGGTTTCCTTCTGGGGGGGAGTTCTCCGAATTATAGATGGGTTTCTCGTTATGATAGAAATCACTGGGTTTATGAAAAATGCATTGCTGTCATATTCCATTATCTACTTCCTCCCATGCTGCAATCCTGTAGCTTGCAAGTCATTAGATTCTTTTTTCAGAGTTCCTTTGAAATAATCCTTTCAAAAAACACTATTCATTGGGTATGACCCCAGAGAGATACTGTCTGGTACTAAAGCTCTCTTTTAGTTCTGCGAGGGAGACCTGTAACAACAAGATAAGTGCATGTATATTCCAAGTAATGTCTGGAGTTTGCCGCCTCCTATTAAATGCAATAGGAGCTCACAGTTCAAATGGTAGAATTTTGCTTTGTAAATGTAGGAGAAAATTTAGTTCAGATATGTAGGTAAATTTGCATTTGGTAGTGATTTAATGTTCCATGGTCTGTTTTAGTTCCAACTTAAATATTACATTAAAACCAGCAATAAAAAAATAAGGAAAAAAAAAAAAAAAAGAGAGAAAGAAAGAAAAAGCGTGCTAACTGCCTGGTTCAGAAAGAGTAGTTATGATTTTGTTCTTGCTGTCAGTGTAGCAGTGAGCTGCCTTTTACTTTCTCCTCTTCATTTAGCAAGTCAGCAGCACTAGTTAAATGATAGCCCTCCGGTCTTTCTTCGGGACTGTTTTTTGCAAATGAAAGCAGGAACTTCAAACCCTTGTGTTTTTCATATCACTTACAAGGTGTTTTGTGAATTTTAAGGTTCTTGCGTCTGCCTATGAAAAGGCAGAAGGCATGTGAGTAATTCTCAGTGAGAAGTGCCCTTTGTGCAGGGAGGCTGCATAGGTTTGTACCACTGGGTTCAGGAGGTCATAAAAGGATATTTAAAACAAACCAAAAACAACCCACCCCAAAACACAAAAAAAAACCCCAAACAAAAACAAAACTACTTTAAAATAAAAAGTAGTTTGGTGCGTTGTGAATGATAAATGGGCAGGGAAAAAAAGGGAAGAATTCACATCTAACCAATGTCATTCAGAAAGACCTAAAGCACTTGGTTGGCATCTGGATTATGAAACAGTATTCAGTCCCAGAACCACAAAACTTTCAGGTTTGCACTGTGATTTCTTTGCAAAGCCCTTTTTCCCTCCCAGGGATGGCTCAAGGCCTCCCTGTGAACACAGAGTCACCCCTGCCGATGTTATCCCTCTCTGGAAAGTTGCCACAAACCTTGCAGAATAAAGTCCTGATCTAACAGTGATGCAAGCGGTTTAATAGGAGGGCAGGGGGGCTTGAAGTCAGTAGCACAAGGTATAACAGACTAAAGCAGCGGTCCATTAAATCAGCGCACTGGGGCCTAGGCATTTACAGTCACACAGTCAGATGTTTCCAGTAATTATTTCCCCATAGCATTTTTATTAGGTGCTCCATAAATAATATTCACTGCCGTGCTCTTCTCATGGTCTTTTATAAAAAGAGAAGGAGGAGACAAGAGAAGGGGAATTCGCTTTTCTTTGAGCAGAATTATGAGGTTATTCTGTCTTTCAGTCCTACTGAAGCAGATATGAGCTTGGAAAATATAGGCAAGTTAGTTCCTCTCTGACCAAACATTGTTCCCTAAAACCATCATTGGACCGACTTAATGCAAGGCAAGTTTCTATTTCAGATTTAGATTTGTCTTTTTGTCATGGGTCCTGTACAGACCAAGGAGGGACAAGGAAGCGAGTGCTAGGGTTGGAGTGGGATCTTTTTTCTATATACCCTGTGTTTGTCGTTAACTTTTGTTTTGGTAGTATTTATGTAGGTCAAACCCAGGGTCATCACATCAACAAACAGCCCTGCTTTTCTCCTCTCTGGAGAGACTTTCTCAAAGCTCAACACTGTCGCTGTGTGTTTAATCTGGTCTGTACATGTAGCACCCATTGACAAATGCTGGCTTTTCAATGGCGGCTACTGTGCAAAGGCTTTTTTCCAGAAAATATCACTGCGTTGTCTGAGTTACATTAGTAATATTAAGCAATAAAACTTTTTTCCTGGCACTAAGACTTGTATTTTGCAAAGGGCTTTTACTCAGGTATTTGATTTTCAACATCATTTTCGAGCCAAAGTAAGATTCCCCAAATAAACTCAAGGATCTGGAGACTTTTTTTTTTTATATATATACATATTGGAGTGCAATATTGTGACGAACTCCAAGCAGAACTCAGAAGAGCAACAGTAAAAGGAGGCGGAGTAAATAAATAGTCTTGGTTCAGGTTTGCTACTACAAGGGTCACAAGCTCTTCTGACTGTGTGCACAAAATCTCTAAGCAGCAGCAGGTGTGCATTTATCTAGATCTACCCACAACTACAATACTTCTGTCTAAGCTGAAAATCAGTGCACAAGGAGCACAGAAATTGTTAGTGGCTGGGGAGAAAACAGAGCTTGACATAAAGAGGGTGTTTTTACTTATAGTAACTGTCAGTGTCTGCTCAAGTTTGGTGGCCTTGCTCCTTGGCTGTCTCCATCTGCGTATACGAGGGTACAGGACCACATGGCTGTATTTCAGAGGGAACAGTGTATTTTCATGCAGTTAATTGTCAGTGGACTAGGGCTATCTTAGCAGCCCTGGTTGCTGCTGTAGTATGGCCATTTCACCCACGATCCAAGACTAAGATCAGACCTAACGCAGCCCTCGCACCTCGTCTGGAAGAGCCACGTCAGAGCTCCTTGCAGCACTGCTGGAGCAGGTTGCTGAAGCCTGTTGCAGCTGAAAGATGCTCTGCTGTTGGCCATTGCTTTAGCAATGCCAGGGGACGCAGCATCAGTAGGAAAAGATGAATCACCTGTTTCTCAGAAAATATTGTCTCCAAATGATTTCTCAGTTCCTTTTGTTCTCTGTTTCGTTTCTGGACTGCTCAAGCTGGGGAAGTTGCAGCCTGAAATTAAATATGAACCCATTCAGTATAAATGTATGTATCTCTTTTGTGGTATAGGAAGACTCAGTTCAATGAACCCAGGCCATTGGCATTTTATAATTTCCTTTTGCTCCAGCAGGTAAGGGATTAACCCATTGTTATTCTTCTCTAAAGGATCAGAGAAAAAGAGATACTCTGCAAAGACCCTTTTTTTTTTTTTTTTCTAAAAAAAAATAATAATCCATTGGGTTTTTAAAGAAGTATTTTATTGGAACCATAAGGTTTCTTTTTTTTTTTTTTTAGAGAGAGAGAAAATTTGAAATCCGGAGTTTATTTTTCCTTCAGTGTCTCTCCTAAGAACCAACAGGAATTGAGATATTTTTTTTTCTCTCTCGTGTTTGTGCCTACTTATTAAACACACATGTGGCCTGGATTCTTTGCGTAGGTGCAAAGAGGTTTGAAAAAAGAAAAAGAAAAAAAGGTGTAACCCAGTCCATTGACCAGTCTCCTTGCCCTTAGGACTCTTTCGAACAGCTGTGAGAAAAAGAAAAAGGGGGGGAGAGAGAAAAAAGGAGGCAGTTTAACAAGCCAAATCCAGATGTTCATTTCATACACACACCCTGAACAGCTTTTGCATGGTTTATTTCATTTTCTGAAACCATTTTTCACCAGCCTGTTTTCTCAGCTGGGAAACTTCTGGTGTAGTGTTTTCAAAAAAATATTGCATTTGGCATTACAAGAAAACAGAACCTTTAAGACATTAAAAGGACAATATCCTTGTTTGACTTGGCCCAGGGAAGCAGGGCTATAGGAATTTTAGATTTTTGTACCACCCAAAGAATAGGTAAAAGAAATTTTCCACTCTTAAACACAGTTTACACGGGAATTTGAGAGTTGATTTAGCTTGATTTTTTTTTTTTTTCCTTTAAAGGCTACTCTGAGGACTTTGTGTAACTGTAGTGGGATTTTATTAGCATGAAGAAATAAATAAAGTGACATCAGTCAGTTCGCATCCAGATTCTGATGAACCATGCTTCAAAATTCAAACTGATGCTGAATGGACCTTATTTTTGTTTTGTGAAGACCAGGTCCTACTATGCTCATTCACACCAATATCTACATAGCGGAGTCAGACAAATTTGAAATTATTTAATACTGGCACAGTTTCCTTTTACTTAAGGTCACAATGAGCTACGTAATATGCACTACAATTCACATTGGCTGTGTGAATAGCACTGAGAGTAGTGAGGATAGAGATTAGCTGACAGGACAGTGTCTATACTGAGTTTAGAGGTATCCCCATGGCTGGCAGGTAGTGAACGAAATTAGGGAAGATCAAGTGCAAAACAAGACCTATACTGCTATCATTTAGCTTATCAAAGGATATGTTGCCCTTCAGAAAACTCAGTGGAAAACCCCAACTCCCCTGAAGTCAGTGTGTGATTTGCAGATTGCTGTCCTTCACAACTTAGGTAAAAAACCTTACATTTTTTACCTATGAAATCCTACAAGTGCCATTTATTATTACCTATTGTGTTAGAGAGTGATTTGATCCAAATTCCTCCATGTAAATGAAGGTCTATGAATTTGCAAAAAGTTTGAGCAATACTTTGGTGCTCCTTTTGCTCACCTGTTCTAAAGCAGAAAAAATTGCAGATGTGTTTATCAGAAATGCCATCATCTTGTACAGATCTCAGACCCCATCAGATATGAAATAAAAGCAGATGGTAAGAATTGTTAGTGAGAATTTGAAGACATATATTTTGGTTAAATTGAATAGATGCCAAAAAAAAAAAAAAAACCAACCAAACCCAAAAAAAACCCAACACAATAAAAAAACAACCCACAAACCAGTATTAAAAGATCCTCATTCATAAAACTGCAAGATTACTTAAACAAGTAAACAGAAATGTTTAAGGTATTAAAATGTCCCATGCCACATTTTTCTTTCACTTTGCTACTGCTAAAATAAGGGCAAATCATCAGATTTCTCTTGGCATTACAGAGCATTCAAAGATATTGCGTGTGTGTGCCTGTTTGTGTGGATGTATAGATGTGAGCATCCTTAAGTCTTGGCAGTGCCTGGTAATGGGAATATTGGCATTTTGGTGTCAGAACTCCACCAGGTGGGCTATAAATACTTGCTCTTTGAATTAATATTCTCTTCAAAGAGAATTAAAAAAAAAAAAAAAAAAAAGTAAGAAAAATCTAATTAAGACTTGAAATGCATTAGCCAGATTATTTGGCCAGTACAGAACTAGAGTGGAAAGACGCCAAGCAGTACTAGTAAGTTCTGTTGAGCAAACTGGTAGTCTTTTTGAAGCCAATGATTTGGTACACAGACTGAATAATCCTGGAGAAAGAGTATATTGTCTGTCCATTTCAGAAGACTGCAAATTTGTAACATAAAACAGTGCCCTGATGTGTTTTTTCCTCTCCTCTTTATCTGGTGGTATGTATTACATATATGTGTGTATATGTCTCTGTATTTATTTGCATACAGAGAATCCAGGCAGATTCACATCTGACTTTGGATAATAAGACCTACTAATATCTAAGCCCAGAGATAGATAAATCCAGGAACTTCTGTGTAGATATTGTCAAGTCTCCCTGTTTGGAAATATTCTGTCAGTCAATGTATATACAATGCACTTAGGTATTTGCCTTGGGAAATGTGATTTTAGAGATATCAAACTATCAATGTGTACAAATACAACTATATACATGTCTCTGGAAGGTCAGTCTTTAAGGCATGATGGAACTGGTGTCAGGGTTTCATTTGGTACTTGCGCAGCATGTAGAGGCCTTGGCCTGTGGTGGGGCAGCTATGTACTGCTGTAAGACCAAGTCAGTAAAAATGATTCAGGACCTGAGAAGAAAACGAGGAGGTAATAATGTGTTGTAAGGGGGAATTTGGAATAATGCTGCCTTGTACTGTCAGCCTGGACCCTTTCAGTCATGTGAAAAGAAAAAAGTAAGTCTCGTGAAGTATGAGGGCTCTTATCTCATTCTGTCTTTCAGCAAAGCAATGACCTATGCCACATGGCCTCCCAAAAATGCCTTCTTTGTTTAGCCAAGAATTACACCCTGTAAACATTCCCAATCACTGCATTGAAATAGTTGCGTTTAATATAATAGCCTGCCATAAACTTTGGTTCAACAGTCTGTTCTGAGAGGGGCTAATACATGCTCTGGGAACACCATTATCAGTGCTGAGGAATCCCTGCAGTAGTCCCTGTGATCCCATCTGGGGCCACACAGCACAGGAGAAGCTTAGCGTTGCCCACTGCACTCCATGCTCCCTTGGTTTTCCTACAGCTTCAACCCAGGTTTGCCTAATATTCTGCAAAGTATGGGGAAGTATTTCCCATCAAAAAGATCAAGGTCAAGGGGAAATTATGATATTCCACGTTGTCACACCCTGGTAAATTCTTTTTAATACCACTAATTGCCACTTCAGGCAAGTTGTATGTCATCCTTAGTTGTCCTCTCTACACACAGTCTACTGCTATGACTCTGTCAGTGAGAACAAATACATCATGTTTTAGGGGAATTTCTTTTGTCAGTTGTCCTGATTTCAGCTGGGATGGAGATAATTTTCTTCCTAGTAGCTACTATATTTTGGATTTAATATGGGATTTGGTATGTGAAGAATGGTGATAATACACTGATATTATTAGCTGCTGCTAAGAGATCAAGGACTTTTTCCAGCTTCCCAGGTTTTGCTAATATTCAGGTGCAAAAACCTAGGAGGGGTATAGCCAGTGTAGTTGACCCAAACTGGCCAAGTAGGGATTCCATACCATAGACGTCATGCCCAGTGGGCTGGGACACTTTTTCATTTGTTCAGACTTTCATTCCTTTATTTGGCTGTTTGTTCCCTCACTCTTTCTCTCTGGAACTTGCATTTCTGAGAACGCTGCTTGGGAACCTACTGCTTCAAGATTGCTGCTCAGGATCATTCCGAGATTGCTCTCAGATTCTCTTGTTCCCTCACTCTTTCTCTCTGGAACTTGCATTTCTGAGAACGCTGCTTGGGAACCTACTGCTTCAAGATTGCTGCTCAGGATCATTCCGAGATTGCTCTC
>JMFS01128993.1:0-11524 GCA_000699545.1 Podiceps cristatus | reverse complement strand
GGCTGGGGGGAGAGGGGGCGGGGCAGAAATCAAACCCAACATACCAAGAAAAGAGAAGAGGAGGGGAAAAAAAAATCAGGCTGTGTTAGAATGGAGACTTGGCTTGTATCCGGACCTCCTGTCCTCAAGCTCATCTGTGAGCTGTGCCCTAGTTTGAACCCTTATTGTGGGGCATTTGAGATGTCCACAGATGACATGTGTTAATGGAGATTGCTAGTTATCATTTTCCCAATTACTTGGCCCAGGAATGAGAGATGGGAAAAGCCTTCTGGGTGATTTTTGGCCTCTTGAGAATAAGGTGGACTACTGCAATTTTCAAGGTGCTAGATTTATTTCTCTAGAGAAGCACATTACAATAAATGTGCCTGAGTTTGTAGCTAAATTAGGTCACTTAGATTTATCACTCACGGGACTATATATACTCCCGAGTTAGATTCTCCGCAAGGAGAATCAAACAGACCGGAGGCCACAGGTAGGCAGTTCGCAAGTAGAGAGGGCCAACAGCACAAAGAACCCCAAACTCTGCTTCACTGCGGAAGATTATGGGAGGAACCGGTAATATTTGGTGCACTGCAAGCCCCCACAGCCATCTCCGCAGCAGCAATCCTTGCCCACCCAATGACAAGGGAGAAAGATAAGATGCAAAAATGACTGTAAGGAACATTAATGAGCCAAACACTAGGAAACTTCTGTGGTGTCCATAGCCTTCATTTGCTTTTGCTCAAGAGACACCTGCCAGAAATGCTGCTTACAAATGGTAATAGGAAAAACTCCACACATTTCTTCTAGAAATGTAATTGGGCTGCTTATGTTGTGAAATATTTCACAGTATTTTAGTACAGACTGAAATGTATTCAAAATGCACAACCCTTAGCTAAATTCCATAGGTGTTCTGATTTCCAGCATCTAAACCACAATAATAACGCGAGGAAGAGAAGACTGAGAGGGGACCTTATCAGTGCCTATATTAAGGTCATGTGTCAAGAGGATGGGGCCAGGCTCTTTTCTGTGGTGCCCAGCGACAGGACAAGGGTCAGCAGGCACAGGCTGGAACACGGGAAGTTCCGTCTGAACATGAGTTAAAGCTCCTTTCCCGTGAGGGTGCCAGAGCACGGCACAGGCTGCCCAGAGAGGCCGTGGGGTCTCTGCTCTGGAGATACTCAAACCCACCTGGACACGTTCCTGTGCAGCCTGCGCTGGGTGACCCTGCTCTAGCAGGGGGCTGGGCTAGATGATCTCCTGAGGTACCTTCCAACCCCTGCCCTTCTGTGATTCTGTGTAATACCTGCATGAAGATATTTACCACACATCCTTTTTTTATGCATAATACAAACTCTCTTTCTAAAGCAGATCGAGGCTAAAAACCTGCTGTATAAATCAGTATCAGTTATGGTGCTTTCAATTTTTTAAGTGAGATCCATTTTTATGCCAATATTTGTCCTACTTCACTAAACAAAGGATGACAGTTAAGTACTTATTCCACTTCTAAAATCTGAACATTTATTTTTGAAAAACTGAAATCTTTTAAATTGAGACTGTTTGTTGTATTAGAAGATAACAATGTAAGTTGTATTTCAATAGAATTATTTTTGCTAGAAGCAAAATGTACTTAAGACAAACCTTTTTTCTTTATTTTTAACCAGTATGAGTCTTAAGAATTGTAACTCTCTCTTCCAGGTGTTATTTATTGAAGGAAATGAAGTACATAGCAGTTACCGTGTTCTCTTAAAAAATTCTGCAACTGAAACAGATCCTGCCCCTACATATGCCATAACCACCTTTTATGGTACATTATACAATAAAGACGGAGATTGATTCGTGGCTGTCCGTAACCATTCAGCAGTATTTAGATTTGACCATATACGTGTATCTTACTAAAATACAGCTGAAAAACATCTCCAAAATGTAGGCACTGCTGGATGAGTTGAGGGTTCTCTCCACTCGAGTCTCTCTTTTTCTGACACTTTCTTTCCTTATTAGACAGCCCTATTTTGTGAGTTACAAATATATTAAAAAAGGGTTTCAAGACAGGGTGTACTAGCCCCGTAATAAAACTGCAAAACAGAAGTAAAATTAACTCTGAACTATCTTCCTAGAAAGCAAGCCTTTGGTGGCAAAAGGGATTTCTTTCACATTAACAATTACATGAGACACTTAAGTCATTGTTGCCTGGTTTGGCTGGAAGAAATAGTGCTCTACTGTTTATATGCATTACAATATCTGTTATGTAAGAAATACCATCAGCGCAACATATATTCTGACAATGAAAGTAAAATGTCAAGTAGAAAAAAACATTTTAAAATGAAAAGGTTTCTTTTCAATGAGATGTTGCAATTCTATTTAAATTTCTTTGGGTGATTAAAGAAAAATATTCTCAGTTGTGCCGCACTATAGTATTTTAGAAAATAAAATATTCCTTCCAAAACTTGCCAAAGTACTAAGTTATCTTTTGGCAGTGATGGGTTAACGGTTGGACTCAATGACCTTAAGGGTCTTTTCCAACCTTGACAATCCTATGATCCTATGATCTTATAAATAGTAACCTGTAATTGTTGAATGCAGAGTCCAACTGATATGAATCAGTGTAGATTCACTGAAACTACTGTGGATTTGTCAGGATTTTCCAATCTTCACCAGCCTCTTACTCAAAACCTTGCCTTGCATCATCAAATAAGCACCACCTTTTGATGAATATTACTCCAGCCTAGTAAATCACAGACATATGAACGGCAAAATTTCAGAATCTCTTTTGTCAAATGGATTTTAAGTGTTCACAGTTGTTCTGGAGGTATGAAATATCTACCATGTATCTGAAGCTAAATGTTAAAGAGGGGTCATTATATACCAAGTAGATCTTTCCACTAAAGGGGATCTACTCTGCTGTTGATCCATCTCAATTCTGCTGGGTATGAAATACACGCCAATTAAGACGCTGGTCTTCAGCACAGCTAATATTTATGCTTGATTTCATATTAGGTCATCAAAAGGTTTATACTGCAATGCAAAATGGATTCTGGATAACTTTAATTCAATCAGGGTGAAATTTAAAGTTATAGTGGAAAACAAATTTTTAGCCTCATCATGGACAGAATACTAAGAAAACAAACACTAAGAAGATACAAAAAGCGTGTACTTTTTCAACATGAGTTCAACAGAATATTGCATCACAGAGACAAAACATTTTAAAGATGTAAAAAGGATATTTTTCTAGGGAAAACATGAAATATGTAGAGAAGTGTAAAATATGTGAAACTAATTCCTTGTGAAAACAGTGTATTAACTTATTAATGAGTAACAAAACCATTATGTATAATTTAAATAGTAAACAGATAAAAATACACCTGCTTTGTTACAAAGTATGAAATTTTACAGCTAGAATATGCATACTGTAGTTGGGTTCTCCACATGTATCTAAAGCAAGAGGAAGTAAAAAATGTTGACAATAGAAATCATCACTATTGTTGGTTCCATAAATTAAAAGGACAACAGACACTGAGCTCAGGAATAGGAAATCAACAGAGATCAAATGCTATATGCAAATAAGGAGAAAATCACCTTATTAGAAGAAAAAATCTGGGAGATTAACATGCTATGCCCATATATGTTGACTGTGATGTGCTTAGTACAGCTACAAGGACCAGTTGTAAATTTAGCCTCCAGCTTATTGGAAAGGTAAATGCTGAACCCTGTTTCAAAACAAAGTAAATTCATTCTAATTACACATCAGTTTTATTTTCCAGGGCTGCAATATGGTAGCAAGAATTTAAAACCACTAAAAACAAAACTATGGCTTTATGGATGGTATCATCTTAAGAGAACGCTGAACTAAAAGTTTTTCACATATTTCAAGGCCTCCCATACTGATTTTTTTAAAACATTATTGGTCTGCAAGTTTGTGAACAGGAGTTATTTCTACAGCCTCACATCTTTAGTTATATGTAGTTTAAAATCACTAGCCGAGGACATGTACAGTACTCTCAGATAATTACCTCTAAGCTTCAGTTTTCAGTATCATTAACAGCTGAATTTAAATTAAAATTATTAAGTGATCTATTCCTTTTACTACATATTTTAAGTTATTTCACTAAGAGAACAATAAGAAACAGCATGCATAAGGAGTCTTCTTCATTCTGGTCTGTTTCAATTACATTTTTTCCCTCAAAAAGGGGCAGATGTCCAACAGCTAACAACTCTCAAAGCTACACATAATTTTCTGTTTTAATGGAAACAAAATGAAGTAATTTGGAATTACCGTACAGTCACTAGTAAGGCTTTAAAATATTGCTTATCCAATGCATTTGGAGAAATACTAAACATAGGCAGAAGGAAATGGGAAGGCGTTTCACTGCTTCAGAAGACAAAACTGCAAGTGGAGAAAGAAAAATTTACAGAACCAAGTTTTTCAACAGCCACAACTTCTTCATACATAGTAAGCAAGGACAGATACTCTCAGACGGAAGCTAAAGGAAATAACATCAATTAGGACTTCCTTACATAACTCCTTGCATAATTCTCAGTTTATGCTACCAGTAGTTTTGTGCTCCTGTATAACTCATCTGCTCACTTTGAAGAACTCTTACATAGGAGATGCAATTAAAACTAAAAATGTAAACAAAGCAAAGCAGTTTTGCTATCCTAGGCTATACAGAACATTATGGAGAAGCTCCATTAAAAAGTCCCATGCAAAAAGCTAAACTCTTCCCTACTTCCCTGCAACACAGTAAGAGAAGTGCTCCCAATGAACTATTTTTTGTTTCCAAGCTAGATAATCAGCAAGATTATCAGAAGAGAAAAATAATTTTCAGAGAACAAGCTGTATTTTGTCTTTTGAGTTTGGATGTTCTTGCACGCACGTCAAGCCTGGACTTTACACCAATAACACTTTAAAGTAAGGACACAAGAAGTTTTACAGAAGGTTTATATTTTAGAAAGAGAAAGCAAGGAGAGGAAAAAAAGGCAGAAAATAGATGGCTTGAAAAGAGCTGCTTGAGAATTTCAAGCACAAAAAGGTTCCACTTCAGGCTAGCATTATATATAGTAATGATAAATATTATATAATTAGGTGCATTTCCATTTGAACTCCTTTTTGATTAGTCTGTGATTGGCAGAAGTTTTCCCCCCATCCTCCCTCCAAAGTTTCTTGCAAGTAACACAATATAAATGTGCTAGCCTGGACAGGTGGCAGAAAAAAACCCTCAAATTACAAAACACAACCAAAATTACCAGGAAAGGTGCAGAACAAAATTAAATAAAGAACCAGAAAAAGACAGTAATTTCATTACAATTAAGGCTGAAAAGCTTTCCACTACCTTCATCAAAACATATGAAAAGTCGCACAAAACTTCCCTTTATTTATTTGTTTCCTGCCCCCCTCCTCCCCCCCATTGTAATCTGACAAATTTTTGGGGGGAGACACTGGTTTCAGAAATTACCTAATTATTCCAACATTTCTTTTCTAGTAAACATTTAGTAAACAGTTGATAGCTACTTAAGTGTTAATGAGTTGGTTTTTGTTGTCAAAAACTTACTTGGCTAATTTATGCAACCAGAACACAAAACTTCTTGTGAAAAACAGGAAAAGAAACAACTAAAATTTCCTATCATTTCCATGGGTTGCCTTCTTGCTTCTGCTAACTGAGAAAAACAAATCCATTTCAACTCCTCCATTCCCCCCATCTAAATCCATTAGAACAATCCATTCAGGAATGCACACCCCAAAAACTTTCAGGCATTGAACTCAAATGCATTATGTAATATTGGGAAGACTTATTTTCCTGAAATAATGATTTTCCACATAAATTAGGATTCCCATAGAGGTCTCATGGGGTAGGGGTCCTAGGGCTGATACTACATTGCCTGAAGAGCCCCACAGAAGACCTTCTGAATTCCAAAGAGGCACAGTGGGAAGGCTCTGATGGACAAATTGCAAGCACATGTGAACCAGAAAAAAGGGAAAGGGAAAACAAAGCAAAGTATAGCCATGAAGCATTATAGACCTGCAGGAAAGAAGGCAATCAGGAAGATATTCAGGGCAGGAGGGTAAATGGGATTGTTCTAAGAATTACCAGATGACAGTTTCAAATTGGTCTCATGATCCATGACAGCTGTTAAAGCGAATTTCTTAAACTAGGGAAGAGGGGCTTTGCAGCATGCAAAGGCATGGAGCTTTTTAAAAATCTGGGGTTTTTCCCCAATATTTGCAAATTATCTAAAGGAAGAAACACCTAGGATATAAGTGATTTTTCTCAAATAACAGAGAACTTGAGAATTCAAAACTATTATTCCATGTGTTAAAAACATACATTTTAAAAGGAGCATTAAAAATGTGCTCCAGAAATAGAGTGATAATGAAATATGATACAATGGTACCACTGCCCCAAGTAAAGGCACCAAACACTAAGTTATCTTTATCCCATCAAGATTATGAAATTAGACAAATGATCTGAGAAAAATTAAGTTCGTTAATGGTCTGTAACACAGCAATATTACATCAAAGTAATTTGATCCTGCAATAAATCACTCCAAACAGACCATCCAAGGATAAAGAAGGGTACCTAAATGTTTTCACCAAGCAGCCAACAGACCCATTTCCCCAGAACTGTGAAGCTGCAGAAGTATTGTTCATCTCCTGCAGATCTTCGAAAACAGAACTAGAACTAATAGTACTGAAGAATGTGTACAGCACAATTATAAAAGCATGTTCAGCACAATGTCACCGTTTTGTAAGGATTGCTACAGGTGCTGCTACAGAATTAGCTCGCTTGCAGGAAAAACAGTGTAAATTTTAAACTGTGCGAGCGATGTTAACTTCTTCAAATGGAAGGGAAAAAAGGTCCACCATGTTAATATCCTGGGCAATAGTTCTGTTTAATGAGAAAGTAACAACAAAACCAGCATGCAGTTTCTCTATGTCTTTTCCTTAATAGTTAAGTTCTAAGTACTTAAAGCTCAGCAAAAAGGGGGGTGTGTGCATATGTATGAAAGTCACATAAATGGGACAGGACTGACTGGCACAAGTATTGCTACTTTTGGTTTCCTGCATTACATTTCTTGGCTGAACATACTCTGTTGTTGAAAATGGAAGTGCTTGTTGTTTCTCTACTATTGAATTTAGATTCCCCAGAAGAGATAAAAGTTTGGTTTGTTTTTTTTTTTTTTTCTCCAAGCAGTGACCATTTAAAGCGATGTTTTATTTCAAATACTCTCTGCAATATTTGATTCAAATACTTCCCTGTTTTCAGATTCATGATGAAAACTGCAGGGTTTTGCACTTGGAAATACATCGTCATTACGATGCAATAACTGAAATTAAGTTAAATTTAAGTGAAAAAACAGAGGATGCATAACAGAATATCACTCCTTTAGTGTCTATTTCATTGCATCGCACCTTCAGAAACTGGAAAAAAATGCTATGCATTTCTGTGCTTATCACAGTTGCTAAATGCCAGTAACAAATACATTCGTTCTCTCTACAGCTGGCATTTAGGCAAATCACCCAACTGGATAAATACACTACAGAGAAATTTTTTTACAGTTCTAGTTATTTGGTACTTGTCAATCCTATTGAAACTGGCACAGCTAAACATCATAGCACAAGATATGCTTACTTAGCATAGCAGATACGACCTAATCAACTTCCGAACACAACATTAAAAAACTGCAACAGTTTTACAATTCTAAATTAAACCTCTGAAATGCTGTGGGGTTTTTTCCTGAGATTTAATTTTCTGAAACATCGGTGGAAGAATAAAACCAAGTATAAAATACACATTAGAATGAAATCCCTCATGGAAGGGCAGAACGGATAGATTGAATCCATGTTGGGGGGGGGGGGGGGGGGGGAAAGAAAAAAAAAAAAAGAAAACCTAAAGCAATTCATGACTTTTGATAATTCAGCAGATTAAATGACACTGAGGAACCTGTTAGAACAACCCAGTTTAGAATCAACTAATTCCAGAGGCAGGTACAGAATTATTTTCTTGACAGAATCCTTCCTTACCGTGGAAGGATATCTTCTAGCAGCATGAGAAAAATGAAAGAAATGTCCTGATTCCTAAGCTATGGCTACAGGCTAACTGTTCTTGCTTTAAAGTCTCTGGAGACACATGAAGAAGTCTGCTGTCAACAAAAAAGAAACAAACAATGGCACCACCTTGACAGGTAGAAATCAGTTCACTGAAGGTCTTGCAGCAGAACTAAGAGACCTTGACTAATGAAACACACACCAAAAAAAAAAAACCCACCACCAAAAAAACCTGAAGGAAAGCTGAGAACTATACTCTGCATCTGACAATATTTCCTTTATTTTTTACTATCCTTTTGAGAACACTGTTAGAAATAAATGGCTATTGAACTCTACAACTGACATATATGAATTCTACATAAATATTGATGAAGTTAGTATGATCACCTTTTAGATCTATTTACAAGAAGAAAAACTTTACAAGATCTATTTACAAGAAGTCGTCAGTGAAGAGAAAAAAATAAGCAGTGTTATATACTGGATCAGATGCTGTTGTAACACAAATTGCAGTTACTGTATTTTTGTAACCTCTACTTTCCCCCTCTACTATTCCTTTCCATTGCTCCAAATATTTCGCCTCTTATTTTCCCTTCTTCCCCTGTAGCCTTCCAAGTTGTTGCAAGGTGCTGCTCAAGATTGTTGAATGGTTTGTGTCGGTTTCCATACTACCTATAAACACGCCAGCTTCCAAAGGTGTGTGCAAATTAGGAACAGGGAAAATGCGAATCTGCACTGTAAACACATGTGTAACTGATAAGAGCCTGCTGTGATATACTATTACAGCATAAAACCTTACTCTTTATCACCCAACTTGGAAGAGAAGATTAGGAAGCAAAAGAAATTTATCTACATCTGTATTGAAGAATGTTGTTTGTAGTATGTTTTCCAACTTTTCGTATATTTGAACCCTAGAAATGAGGAGGTTTCAGCACCTCCCTGGGAGATTACAAAGTCCTCAAACACAACCTAACAAAACAAAAAAAAATCCTACACTTCTAAATCATCTTTCAAAGATATGAAAAAAAATTATGATCTTCACATATGTTCTAACCTATCTATACTCCAATTTTATCAAAAATTTGAGCATACACTTTACCAGAAAAATCCTACATACTTGTAACTATGCCTTTTTGTTTCAGGTTTATTAAGATAGTTTATATATTCAATAAGATCCTGTTCAGGTAGGCTGACTGTAAATGTGAGATTTCATGGATATAAAACTGGACTTGTGCAATTAACACTGTCCTGCACGACATCCTTGTCTCCAAATTGGAAATACATGGATTTCATGGATGCACCACTCAGCGGATAAGGAATTTCCTGGAAGGTCACAAAGAGTTGCAGCCAACAGCTCAACGTCCAAGTAGAGACTGGTGACGAGTGGTGTTCCTCAGGAGCTGGTGTTGGAACCGGCACTGTTTAACATCTTTGTCAGTGACAGGGACAACTGGATTGAGCACACCCTCAGCAAGTTTGCCGATGACACCAAGCTCTGTGGAGCAGTCGACAGGCTGGAGGGAAGGGACGCCATCCAGAGGGACCTGGACAGACTTGAGAGCTGGGCCCGTGCAAACCTCATGAAGTTCAACAAGGCCGAGTGCAAGGTCCTGCACATGGGTTGGCGCAAACCCAAACACAAATACAGGCTGGGCAGAGAGTGGATTAAGAGCAGCCCTGAGAAAGACTTGGGGGTGCTGGTTGATGAGAAGCTCAACATGAGCTGGCAATGCGCACCTGCAGCCCAGAAAGCCAACCATACCCTGGGCTGCATCAAAAGCAGTGTGACCAGCAGTTTGAGGGAGGTGGTTCTGCCCACTCTCGTGAGACTCCTCCTGTAGTTCTGTGTTCAGCTCTGGGGTCCCCAACACAAGAATGACACTGACTTGTTGGAGTGAGTCCAGAGGAGGGCCACAAAGATGATCCGAGGGCGAGAGCACCGCTCCTACCAAGCCAGGCTGAGAGAGTTGGGGCTGTTCAGCCTGGAGAAGAGAAGGCTGCGGGGGAACCTTCTAGCAGCCTTCCAGTACCTGAAAGGGGGCCTCCAAGAAACCTGGAGGGGGACCATTTCAAAGGGCATGTAGTGACAGGACAAGGGGTAATGGCTTTAAAGAGGGTAGATTTAGGTATAGATAGAAGGAAGAAATTCTTTACTATGCAGGTGGTGAGGCACTGGAACAGGCTGCCCAGGGAAGCTGTAGATGCCCCCTCCCTGGAAGTGTTCAAGGCCAGGCTGGACGGGGCTCTAAGCAGCCTGGTCTAGTGGGAGGTGTCCCTGCCCAGGGCAGTGGGGTTGGAACTAGATCATCTCTAAGGTCCCTTCCAACCCAAACCATTCTATGACTCTGTATTAAATACGTTTCATATAGTTACTATATCTAAAGTTATCTGAGGGTAATTCTGCATATATTGGAAATTAATGAAACAGTAGTTTTAAAACAGAGGTATTGGAACTATAAGTGCTTATTCCTGTTTCGTACCATGACAAAGGCAAGGCCTGGGAATAAGGAGCTTCCTTTCCTTTTAGGGCAGTAGATCATCCACAGAAGCTTCAAATCTCAGTAAACTAGGAGATGCCAACAGAGCCCCTGGCTCCAGAGGGGACATTTATGAGTGGGACAGAGCACTGGATGTTATTTGTTGGTTTTGCTTTAAAAACCAAACCAAACCAAACCCAAAAAACATTTAGTGAAATAGTGCAAGGACAATACCTACTGCATTTTTCCAGTTCTTCTCCAGACTAATTCCCATGCATACCAACTAAGAATAATCCTATATGATTAAACACCATAGAATCATAGAATCATAGAATTGTCAAGGTTGGAAAAGACCCTTAAGGTCATCAAGTCCAACCGTTAACAAGTCCATCTATACCATGCCCTCAAGCACCGCATCTATCCGTTCTTTAAACACCTTTAGGGATGGAGATTCAACCACTTCCCTCGGCAGCCTGTTCCAATGCCTGACCACCCTTTCGGTGAAGAAGTTTTTCCTAATATCTAACCTAAACCTCCCCTGGCGCAGCTTGAGGCCGTTTCCTCTCGTTCTATCACTTGTTACTACAGAGAAGAGACCAACCCCCACCTCGCTACAACCGAGACCAATGATAAAGTCAAATGAAAACGTTGTTAAATGTTGTCAAGCTGTATGTTTTCTTTGACCGGTATACATAGTTCGTATCAGCTTGCAATATGTTGCTCGAATAAAAACTGAAGGCCATTGTACAAAAACTTTCCCCCTCCCCCCTCCGCCTTGCTTTCTCACCCCTACTCCTTTTATTTCTGGCATTATGGAGAATCACAGAGAATCACAGATAAACTTCATTTTTGCTTTGTTAAGTATATAGACTCCGCTATTTGGCCACAAATCAACGTAACGATAAGATTAGCCCTATTACCCATGCGCATACTGAACAGCAATCTAACAATCAGCAAGAGGATATGATGAATAGGTTACTGTGTGTATTTCTACTCCATTGGGGGTGGGGTGGGGGGGTGGAGGGGT
>JMFS01128988.1:0-16960 GCA_000699545.1 Podiceps cristatus | reverse complement strand
GGCCGTGGTGCGGCTCAGGTTCTCTGAGAGCCGTAAGCGAGGTTGTGCCTGGCGACCTGGCGTGGCGTGACAGGCGCTGGCACAGACCCCTCCTCTTTCCCACCTTGCTGGAAGCACAGTTCGGTGTCTGTTGAAGACTGTGCCGTGTGTTCATACTCGCTGTAGTGCTCTGCCAAAGTCTCCGTGCCGTGTCTCATTGCAGCATGATAACGAGGGGGGAAAAGAAGCCCTGTGTGTGGTAGGGGGTGAAGTGCGGCCTACTGCACAAATAGCTGCGGTGTGCCAGCATGCCATGAAGGGCCTGCCTAAGGCCCCAGAAATGAACGTACCAAAGTCAACATTGTGCTGACTTATTTTGATGGAAAATGACCTTTTGGGCTCTACCCATTTAAACAACAAGCACGCTACTTTATTTAGTTACTGTTGTAATTGTGGATAGGGCTAGGGAATCGTGTAAATCCTGACTCATGTGCCCCACCCTGGAAAAGAATTATTGAGGTGGAAAAACGCCTGTAGAATGCCTGTTCTTTGGTGAACTTCCCAGTCCTTCTGACAAGGAATACTAATCAACAGGTACAATGGGGTTTTTTGTGGGTTGTTTTTTGTTTGTTTCTTTGTTTTGTTTGTTTTGCTTTTGTGTTGGGTTTTTTGTTGTTGTTTTGTTTCTTTTGTTTTTCTGCTCCACCTTGGCCTGAATAAGAATCCGCTTACCTCTGAATGGAAAATTTCTGGATTACTGCTTGAAGTACTTGTTGAGCAAAGTTGAACCCAGTCCAATACAGCCACCTTTCCAGTAGGATGTGTTGAATTGGACTCAGCAATGTGTTCATAAAGAACACAAGTAAGGCGTCATTTCTTGCCTGTTCAAGTGTAGTCCTGTTTGCAAAGTGCTGCATGGACCTACCCTAACAAACAAAAACATAAGCAAAGCTAAGCAGCTTGATATTTCTAAATTAAAATACTACATGTTGCACTCTAATTTTTAGTTGTTTCCAAAATCTTGATCTGTATGAAAAGTATAAGCTGTTCTATTTTCCCATCTTACTTCCATGAGACATAGGAGCTGTTTGTGAGAAAGAATGCTGGAGAGCTGTTCTTAATGAAGAGGATGGATATGAAGAACAGATTGATTTGGGTTGGTGGTGGGTTTTTGGTGGTGTTTTTTTGTTTGGGTTTTTTTTTTTCTGCTTATACTACTTTTTCAAAATTGAGAGCAAAGACTGTCTTGAAAGCTGTTTTTCCACAGTGCCTGGTTGAAGTAAGGTGTGTGAGATACCTCAGTTTTGCTTCTATGGTGTTCTGCCTGAGACAGTAGCAGTGAAGGCACCCTAACTCTTGCTAGTGAGCACCAGAACCATCAATTCTTGGCAGATTCTTCAGCAGTGGCCTGCTGTTAACCATCTCATTCAAAGCAGCCTATAGAGGAAGGAGTGGTGGATTTTTTTTTTCCTTGTTTCTGCAGCTTTATGTTCCACCTGAGTTGTCTTGCAAAATAGACTTAAGATCATGTTAATAGATCTCATGATTAAAAAATGTGGTTGTAGATATTCACCAATCATTGACTGCTAAAAGGAGTCTTGGTAAGTAGGACTTGTGTAGAAGTTTCCCTGCCTCAGGATGGATTGTCAGCTGTCACTGTGAAAGGAGAAATAAATGGCTGGTTGGACTGTTATATTTGCTTGTTGTGACAGCCGCATCTGTGCCTAAAGAGTAGCAAGAACCTCTCCTTGCAAAGTAGTATAATGTTGTAGGATAAGTATTTTTAAATGACAAAAGGGTCCCAGTGACAATAGAAAACTCTGAGGTGTTCTCTGCCTTCACGCCCAGGCATTAAGAATACATTTTTTTTCCTTCCTCTGTAAACAGCAGAAGGCTACTTTGCTTGTGTCTGCTGAGAACAGTGCATGTGTACTGATACTTATAGGAGCAAAGAGAAATTCTTTCTTTAAGTTACAGTGATCTTTACAAGTATCCTGTGCAGATGGTGTTCCAAGAATCAAAGGAACAGATCATTAACACTTGTGATTATGAAACAGTTGAAAAGAATTTATGGAGAAGCTTAAATTTAAGCTCGAGCAGCCTAGCAAGCTGATTTGAGAAGGAGAATTCTGTTAAATTAATTGTGATACTGAGTGATCAGTGAACACTTCAGATACACTAGCTGAAGACTGTGAGATTGTGTCACTGTACAGATTTTGTTTCTTACATTGTATTTTGATAGAAAATGTCACAAATATAATCTACAAGTTAGGCCAAACTTGCCTCTGTGAGTATGGGTTTCAGAAATACTTGCTATAGCTAGGTGTCTTGGGAAATTTGTGCCGAGGAACTTTTTTGTGTGAAGAACACACAACAATGGAAAGGCAAAGTAAGATTTTCTTCAGTGAATTGAAAAGGTGTTGGATGAGAAGTTTTGTCCCTCAGTATATTTATAGTAAGGTTTATAAAAAAAAAAAAAAAAAAAAAAGTGTATGTTTCTGTTTGGATTTTTCCTTTTTAGCAAATAATGGAAATCCATCATTTCTTATAGAAGAGGTGAATAATTATTCCTTTATTTTTTTCTTCAAGTTGCTTCGTATATTTTCAGTTACTA
This sequence comes from Podiceps cristatus, assembly GCA_000699545.1. Classification (NCBI taxonomy): domain Eukaryota; kingdom Metazoa; phylum Chordata; class Aves; order Podicipediformes; family Podicipedidae; genus Podiceps; species Podiceps cristatus. The sequence goes on along the minus strand of JMFS01128988.1, from coordinate 14,367 downwards.
TTTTGTATTTGTCATCTGTATATAACTGAATACAATGAGAGAATAAAATTAATATTTATTGGTGACTTTGATGCAGCCAAAACATACATAAATTGCTTTTTGTTTTGTTCAGTACTGTGGCAGAGCAAGATCACAGTATATTGAAGAGAACTTGTGTTTCTTCTTATTTCCTGGAGCCTAAGGATCTCTGATAGTATTCTTTTTCTAGCAGTTTCACCTGTATTAGAGGCAGGCTAAAAATGAAAACATCTACAAATGTTTTTTTTTTTTCATGAAAAATTGGACATGAAAGCAGAGTGATTTTGGCTGAAACAATGCCACTGTGCAGGATTGGGCTCCAAAAGAGTTATAGTATGATCAGCCAAAAAAAAAATTCTACGACTTACAGTATGATGAGGCTTTCCTCAGAGTCTTTATTCCAACCCAAAACATTCTATGATTCTATGCCTTTAAATGCTTAATGATAGAGCACAAACTGATGTCTGTCATACCATAACACGGTGTCATCAAAACGAGAGTTCCATCTAGAAGCTAAAACTTGGTAATTTGAGACATAAACCAACATTGTTACAATTGCTTTAAAATCGGAAGAACCCTTTCAAATTATGTACCTGTTAAAGTATCATTTTATTCTATAACTTTGAATATTTCATGGTGGTGACCAGGACATGTAGCTTCTTTATATGTCTGTCGTTTATCTTCCAATACTTTTGAAATCAAATGGCTTTTGGCAAGACATAAAAAGGTAAATATTTCTCTCCCTTTTTCTCCAAGATCTTAGTGGCTCCATAACAACTCCAGATGTTAAGCTAAATCTTGGAGGAGAATTCATCAAAGAATCTACTGCAACTACATTCCTAAGACAGAGAGGGTATGGCTGGCTTCTGGAAGTGGAAGATGATGACCCAGAAGATAACAAGCCACTCCTGTATGTCATGCTTATTTTTGGGTATCTATCCTTATTAGCTGTGTAGGAAAAACAAAGGACTTAACCTTTCAAATTGTCCCACAGCCTTTTGCTGTGACTAGAATTCTGTTTGACAAATCACTTGACCAATGACTGTTTTCTGGTGCAGGAATGAAAACATTGTTTCTTATTATGGGTTTTATTTTTAGTGTAAGACAGGCTTATTAGTCACTGTGGGGGAGGAAGGAAGGAGGAAGTAAAATCCAATTTTATTAATCTCTCCAGGTATAAAGCTTTTATGGCTTTTCTGTTCTTATCTGTTGATCTTGTAATAGCTTAAAAAATTAGACTGTATCATTTGTATCTTTTGTGCTGATGTTGTGAGTTTCTTAATATTGTAGAAGAATCAGAAGCTAAAACAATCATGGAAATATTCATATTAAATCTAAGTAAATTCTTTCAGTTACTCTGAAGTAAATGCATTGTGCCTCATGATTATTATAGTAGGGATGCCTGAAGCAAGGTAGCAAAAAATTTATAATGTGTGATGCTATCTTATGTTATAAGGCTAGATTAAAAGGGTATTAGTGTTGAAAGACAAAGATGTCTTTAAAACTGAAAGTCTCTGCATCCCATGTTCTGTTCACAGAAACGTGGTTGATTGAAGAAAGCTTGATTCTTAAGGTTACTACACTGAGTCAGGCAGCGTGCGTCTTAGTTCTTGTTCTGCACCTAAGCAACTTCATTCTCAGTGTTTTCCTGTGTGGATTAAAGATAATGATGCTTAAAAAAAAATGAGTGAGCAGGAAGAGTACTCTGGGGAACTCACATGAGTGTTGGGGAGAGAACAGATGATGGGAGAGCTTAATGAAACTGCTACTCGAAAAGTACTTCAATGTAAAGTGTGTAGAAGTAGCTCCCTGTGTGAATAAGTCTGTTCTGTAAACCTCTAACTTTTAACTAAGAAATGGAATGGTGTATTGAGGTGAGAAGATATGGATTCCATCTTTTGTGTAACTTTTTGTACCACAAAATCCAAGTTCGTGATTCAAAGCCAGCTAGGTGTTCTAAGCTGCTGGTTGCTGGAAGTGAGGAGAATGTGCCAGGGAGATGATCAGTTTGTGGCAAGCAGGATGAATGTCCTCATCCTAACAGCGAAGACTTTAATCTCACTTTCATGTAGCAGTTTTCCTGCGGTTCTGATTAGTCCAAGAGTATGTGCTGCAATCAAGCCTTGTAACCTGAATCGTACTAAGGATTTAAAGAATAGCTGCCAGCTAAGGGAAGTTCACCAACCCAATGCTACTGTGCAAGTGCTTCGTTCAATAGAGTGAGATTTTTTTTTCTTTCTCATTGGGCAGCCTTACTCCAGACACTTGTTTCCTGTTACAGCTACCATCACTTTTTAGGTGAGGTAGCTGTCAGCTTCAAGCAAAAGACAGTTTATTCACATGAGAAACTGTCAGAAGACCTATTTTCCAGACAGGAAATATTTGTGTTACATAATCTTCAGAGTAAAATATAGGAATGCTATGTCCTGTTTCAATAAATAGAGGAAAATAGATGCTTCTAGTCTACTTCTTAGATTCAGGGATATGTTAAAGAACAAGTTTTGTTATTTAGTTGCAGGTCAGTAATACCAATCCTGAAATAGCTTTGGTAATAGCAATCCTGAAATTGCCTTGAGACACTCAATGAGCAGTGTTGTTTGTTTTTTGTGTTTGTTTTTTTGGTTTTTTTGGTTTTTTTTTTTTTCCCCAAAGAGAAAGTGTGGTGAATCACACCCTTGCACTTGTTTCTTGCTTCATTTTTTTCTGAGGCAGAAGTCATAAAGCAAAGCCTTGTACGAAACTTTCATAAACAGACTTTGAATAGGACCCTACATTTTTCCCCACTGTGCTCTTAAGTGTAGAGCAGAGGATATCTGCCAGGAAGTCTCTTGCAAGTCTTCATTGCTCCTCAGTCATCACTGCTTAAGGAAAACACTAACATATGGTTTTATTCCACATGTAAACTTAAAGAAGCAGAATTGCCCATTACTTGGAAAGTTTGCTTCCTTCCCCTTAGGCCGGGACAATCAGGACAAGATGTACCAGTTAAGAGCCCCTTATGCAGAAGAATCTTCTGGTCAGTTTGTAGCTGCTTACAGATAGTTTGTAGCAGGGAGTGGGAAAGGCAATTAGAGAAGAGCAAGATCCTGTTGATAGAATTTATTGCCAGTTTAATTGGCTTCTATTTATTTTTACCCATATCAGAAACAAGCCAGTAATTAAACAATCAACATAAACTGGTCTGCTGAAAACTACTGTTGTTGAAGCAGGTTAAACCCCATTTTATTTTAAGAAATTCTTTTTACCTCATGTATTTTGAATGGCTTAGGATTAGTAAATATGAAGGTATTTTTTTCTTGTAGAATTTGAAATGCAATGTTTCCATAATGAGTGTGTTGTGGCAAACTGCTCAGCATAGGAATACACGGGCATCCTTCCTTTGTGTATGCACATCTTTGACTTTTAAGTCGTTACAATGGTATGAATGTGTTGTGTGTTCTTGCATGCCAGAAAATAGGTCTACTGTCTTAATGTAGACTGTTAGGGTATGTTGTATGTTTTCTATTTGCAGCCATGCAATTAATTTTTGAATAATTAAATATATCTGTGTCACACTGCTTAGTGAATGTGGGATGAAGGTATGGTGTTACTTTGTTGCAGACGAACTGTTCCTTTGCTAGTCATGGCTTCAGAAGGCCTTATGGGTGACAGGAGACTTGCTCTATTTTTTTTAAACTTACTTTTTTATGCTGATTTCATTACTGTGGCTTATAGTAATGCTCTCGTGCTTTACGATTTTAGGGAAGAACTCGACATTGATCTGAAGGATATTTACTACAAAATTCGATGTGTGTTGATGCCTATGCCATCTCTTGGGTTTAATAGGCAGGTAGTGAGAGACAATCCAGACTTTTGGGGTCCTCTGGCAGTTGTCCTCTTCTTCTCAATGATTTCATTATATGGACAATTTAAGGTAAGTATATAAGCCTCTACCTAAAAGGAGAACTAAACTAAATCTGGGGACATGATTGCTAAGCAATTTGCATTCTTACGTAGGTAGAAAGTCTCTTCCTCACGTACTAATGTGGGGTAGTGAGAGACAATCCAGACTTTTGGGGTCCTCTGGCAGTTGTCCTCTTCTTCTCAATGATTTCATTATATGGACAATTTAAGGTAAGTATATAAGCCTCTACCTAAAAGGAGAACTAAACTAAATCTGGGGACATGATTGCTAAGCAATTTGCATTCTTACGTAGGTAGAAAGTCTCTTCCTCACGTACTAATGTAGTGCATTTCAAATGCTGTTTCTCAAGTTCATATGTAGAAAGACAGCAGTAAGAAATGTATTAAATAGCCAACGCATAAGATAAACATGATGAAATGTCAGGTTTGTTTTTATATGGTAAAACAAAGGAAAGATGTGGTTTCTAGAGGAAGCAGATTGATATTCATGTGTTTATAGTCATATTAGTGAATCTTTCCATTTAAATTGACACCTTTTATTAATGTGGTTTTTATTACTAAAAAATGTTACTGAAGAATGTTTGTTTGGATGCCATACTTGTTTAATTCATACTATATCACCGCTGTTATCTGATACATTTAATCTTCATTAGTGCCATTTGCTATTTTGTCGTCCCTGCTCAATAACAAATAACTTTTCTCTGGTCAATAGACTTTTTCCATGATTCTTTTTGAACTCTAGGGTAAATAGCTGTCCAGAGGCATTGTGCAGATTTAATTGGCCTCCATAAACAGTTAGCTTTTTTTTCTTTACGTCCAGATTGAAATAGAGAAGTGGTATCATTTGTAGTCACAATTTGAATGTGAGCTTAGGTGATCCTGCTTCAGAAATATTTATGACTATATGTGTAGTTACAGTTGTTTTAAATACAATGTAGTATAGCAATAAGCCATATGTGAAGTAACAGAATGTGCTTATGCAAGAATTTTTGTGAATGGTGAGAGAAAATTATTCCCTTTGCGACCTCTGGCTTCCATATGGTGTACCAAATGCTGACTAAGAACTCGCTCTCAGTATCTTGTTTCTGTGAGACTTGAAGGAGTAGATTAAAACACTGTATTATTCAAGTGGATGACTTAGCTGTCTCCTAGGCAAAGCAAGGACCGTTCCTCGATCCCGTGACAGATAAACTACCTTCTGCAGTTTGTGTACCTGCTGTACGTGAACAGTACAGCTAATGTTTCTTAGGAATGGTGGACTTACCATACAGATGCAAGAGTGTTGGATATGTGTGAGGACGGAAAGCTAGTAGCTAGCAACAGGATGACTGACAGCAGGTAGACTAGATGAACTGAATGGTGGGCTGTCAGCTGGAGAGAGAAGAGAATTCCTGCTCTAAGATTTTAATCTAGTCCTCTTCTTTTAGGCAGTGGAAGAAAGGGGGAAGTAAAAGGAGGCCATGCACTATTTTCACAAACAGCATGAAGCCATTATATTTATCTTAATTTTTTTGAAGTGGTATTGTGATTCTTACCCGTTTTTAAACTTAAAGAAAAATCATCATCTGTTAGATTCTTCTGTGAATCTGGAACTTCTAATTAAGCAAAAGAATGAATTGAGTACTAACTTCATTTTTAAGTGCAGCTGTTGTGCACCCTGAAACAGAGACTGGAATGATATTGTTGTTTCCCTCTAAGAAGGTATTTTAAAAGGGAGCACTTCACTTCTAATCCTCCCAGTGCCTCAACTCTAGGAATAGCTAAGTTACTTTGAAGGTTCTGTTAAGCTGGAGAATGATTTTAAGATTTCTTCTTCAGTTAAAGAGCAGACAAATAAAAGAAGCAAGAAAAAATAATTAGACTCTGTCACAAGAGTCTGGGACTGTTTCTTAAGTTGTAATAATCAGGTTCTACTGAGAGTTAAAGTCCTGTGTCGTCTTCTGAGTGTTCTCAGTTTGAGTAAAGAATAAAGTGGCATCTTTATGGATGAAAGAAGCAGAATTCCAAATCCTTGTATTGGTTGGACTGACTTCTAAAAACTGAGCCCATCTTTTGTAATAGGCAGGATGTGAAGACATTTAGCTAGGGTGGTCTTGGTTTTAGTTTTAACTAAACCCTTCCTGCTCTGATACGATATTACAATGCTGACAAAACACATTGCACGTGCATTCCATGGTCACCAAGCTTAGTATTAATATGATTCTGTAAATGTAACCTCTGAATGTTATTCTCCAGTTGCATTGTGATACTAAGTAAAACTATGCTTGCTGCACTTCAGAATTCGGTATTCCATAATAAAATCCTTGACTGCAGCAAAAGTGATTAATAAAAATGTGGTTTCCTTTCTCACAATGAAATGATTAATATAAATGAATTGTTCTTTATCTCTTAAGGTTGTTTCTTGGATTATAACTATTTGGATATTTGGATCCTTGACAATTTTTTTACTGGCCAGGGTTCTTGGAGGAGAAGTAAGTACCTGTATGCGAAAAAGACATAGAGGGAGATAATGTAAAGTCTCTTGGCTACAATTTTCAATAGTAGTTGGGTTTTCTTGGTGCTTGGCGTTGGACCTTGTAGACAGCTGAGAATGGATGCAGTTGGTAAGTATAACGTCTACATTGCAGGTTCCTGGCCTCCAAAATAAAACCTAAAATAAAGAGATGGTTAGCTCATCTTTCTGTGTTGTGGATGGTGCACTGGATGCAATAAACAATCTGGAAATTTGTTGTATGAATCCCCGGAATTCTGACAGGTGCCTGTGATCCAGAACTGAAGTCCATTCTTGAGGGACAAAGGCTTTCACTTTTTCAGTCACTGAGCTAAATGGGACCCTTTCTCCTTCTTTCCACTGCCCTTTGTTTAAATTTATTTATTTAAAATGACACCAACAGCAGTTGCATGATGTCCTTGTGGGTAGAGCACCTACCAGTGTTTGTTTTCATGCTTGGCCTGATGCAGTTCAAACCCATTAAAGGATAAAAGTCAGCAGATGTTCTTCAACTGCAAAGCCAATTGAAATTCTGGCCTACATCCCTCTCTCCAGCTGCTTGCACCAGCAGGGTTGGAGTAACTGTTTGAGCTGTTTACAAATTGAGTTACTAAGCGATTCAGGTGTAAACAACAAAAAATGACTTACAGCAAGACCCACAGACAGCTACAGCAGAACATTCAGGAGGGTAGAAACTTCACAAAATGTCTCTGCAGCATAAAATGCATTGAACTGCATTACGAAGAACTAAATATTCAGTGATACTTCATTGTTATATTTTTACTACGCATCTTGCACTAATGATGAGCTAGTGTTGCAGAGTTCCTACATTATCTACTTTATTTTTTTTTTTTAGATTTTTCTTTGTCATAATTGCTGGAGTCTTTTTGGGTGAACACTGCTTTGGAAGAAAAAGCTTTTATAAATATGATTGCATGTTTTGTTTTTTTTTCCTGCATGTTAATCTAGATACCCTTAAATCAATCTATTTTATGGCTCAGAATTTGAAATTATCAGAATGTATAAACTGGGGAGGAAGTGTAGGTCTGCATCATTCACTGTGAAGGATCAACAGCCACAAGAGATTGGCGAGACAAGTGACCTTCTTGCAAGCACTGTTTTTCCTGTTAAATCCAAGAAACCTAACTGGGCCCAGGAACACTTCAAACCATAGTAGGGGAAAATCAGATGTTTTAATCCCCATGAAGATAAAAACAGTTATGGAAATACTTTGAACCAATCTGGAACTCAGATTTCTGTGTTTTAGAGGGATCAGGTTCTAGGTCTTCCACTGACACCAAAAGCATTAATGTGCTTTATGAATTTATTTATGTATAATGGATATGAGTATGTTAATGCAGAAAACTCTTTGCTGCTTGTGACAGCTGGTGATGGAGAAGTCTGTTGTAGTTCTGTGCTCATGGGTATCATTTGTACGCTCCATGGAGAGTGGCAGTTTAGAACCATTTAAGGCAAAATGGGAAAGTGTGAGGGGTGGGTGGAATTACATATTTTAACCTGTGTAAATATTTCCCTTGGAAGTGATAAAATTGTCACTTGCAAAATTTAAAAATATGTTGTCTTTTTTGTAAGAGAACGGAACAATTAATTACAAAATTCTAGGGGGTAGCATACAAAACCAACTTTCATACTAGCAAGCTTCCTTTAGCTGCAATTTCATGAATACTTAATACATTATTATCGCTACTGATACTGTTATAATAAGGTCAAATTGTTTTGGTGACAAAGATTGAGTACTAAAAAGCTTGGTTTTATGTGCTTGAAAATTTCAGGTTGCTTATGGCCAAGTTCTTGGTGTGATAGGATATTCCCTACTTCCCCTCATTGTCATAGCACCTGTACTTTTGGTCGTTGGATCATTTGAAGTTGTTTCTACCCTAATAAAAGTAAGTTCAGTATCATCTATTGAGAATTGTTTACAGTTATTTTTAAGTCACTTGCCTAAGACTTTAAGTATTAATCTCTTCAGGACAACATAACGATGTGTCAAAATGCTCAAAACTACAACGTGAGCTCTGTCATCCTTTTGGTTAGCATGGTGGACGTGACTGCTAAGCGAATTCTGTTTTAAATGTTTCTTTTGAGAACTTGGGGATATAGTGCTGTTGCTATAACAACACTTGTTATTATCAGGTTAGCCTCTGTTTAAGTATTTTGCTGTGCTGTAATAGTTGCATTAAAATAAATAGCATTGTCATTGTGAGAAGAGGGTGCATAATTAAACCTCAAAATGAAGAATCTGAAAATAAGCTCTTCTATCCCTTCCCCCATCATCCAATTTATTTTTAGTTACTGCAGCATGAATATGACATTAGTCATTGTTCTGAGACCTTCCCATAGTGGTAGCAGTACAAAGCTCTCACTACCCTTTGCAGAGAAGGTAAGTATTGTTCTGACTTTACAGATGTGGAATGTAAGGCACAAAGCAAGAATAACTTCCCCGATCCCCCCTGCTGTTGGACACCTTTTATGAAACTAGCAAGGTTCCCTGACAGCTCCCAGAACTGCGTAACAGTCTTGAACACTTCCAGTACTTCTTAAAACCCTTTAGGTAGCTTTGGAAGTTATTGCTGAACTTCTGGAAAGGTTGACTGAGAAAATTCTGTTACTAGCTAAGCTGTACACTTTTTGAGTTCTTGTTCTGTTGATCTGATTGATTTCTGTCCTTTTAGCTTGCTGGTAAACGGTATAATTGAAGTCTTTCTAAATGTACGATAAATAACAAAATTGCTGTGTCTGTGATTTGATAACTTGGCGATTACTATTAGGGGATACAGTCAGAAAGCAAATCATTAACTTGCCAGTTAACTAATATATAACTTGAAAATAAATACATGTTAATGAAACCTTTGTTATTGATTACTACTAACAGTCTAACTTCAGGGCGAATCTGTGTCAGGTTCTTACCTTTGCATCATTAGTGTGGAAATGCAGGGCAAGGCCCATATGGCCAAAACTACTTATGGTGTGACAAGTGCTATTTCTTATGGCTTGAGAGCTCTGTGCAGTCCTAAAGTTGAGGAACTTGCAGTGAGATAGTGAACTTCCAGTCAGTTCTGCAGTTGCAATCAGGAAAATAAACTACTCAAGTAATTTGCAGTGAGATAGTGAACTTCCAGTCAGTTCTTCTGCAGTTGCAATCAGCAAAATAAACTACTCAAGTAATGCGCCTCGATTGTTTCAGTTGTATCTTAGGGGATACAGTTACGATCTGATTGTCCTTTGTGCCCATCTCTGTGGCCCTGGGTTAGTCAGCAAAACCAGAAGTATGCAGTCACGTGTGCTTTTACGTACATTTTTGTTTTGTTTGTTGCCTTTTGGTTTTTGGTTGTTTTCTTTTTTTTACACGATGGCAGTTGAAGGGGCCACATAATCCTTCAAAGACCTTCAGCTCTCTGACAGGACTGTGGAAAATGTTCTTTGCTGGGCTCCTGTGATGTCTGCCCCCTTGGCCTTGTGTCTTGCAGAATATTACAGTGTTTTTCATGCCACTCAGTTTTAAGTATTTTTCCTTTTTTATGAATATTCAAGGTCCTGCTAGAGGATAACAAGGTTACAGCAAGAAGTATTCAGATGTTGTTAGTTTGAGGTTTGAATCAAGTTCACTGACCTCAAGACTTTCTTTTTTTTAAGTATGCATGCTAACTTTATGTAACATGGTGGATATTCATAGGTAATGTTACTTTCCACCAGTCTTTTTCACTGGTTCTTTCTTAACTTAGTAAGCAGTACTGGTTATGATACAGGCTGTATTTTGGCAGGCTTCTCACTGCACCTGAAAGGAATAGGAATGTGAGGTTTAGTTACCTTGAGGTGGGGGCACTGTAATTAAAGAAAAGCTTATGAGGCAGATGAATCCTGAAATAAAAAAATGGTAATGTAACCCTCTGGTACATATTGTAGGAGGAAGAGTCAAGTATAGTAACTCTTTTGCTTAAAGAAAAGGAGGGGTTAATAGCTGGGGACAGTCCAGTTAGAAAGAAAAGCTATTAATCCAGTGAAGCTTCAGATTATCAGTGCATGTAAGCTTTATGGCTTGCTTTAAGGTATCTATATATCTTACATTAGAGAAAACTTCTGTAGATCCTTAGCTGCTCACTTCAGTAAAAATGGCTCGAATAAAAATAACATGCCTATTTGTTAAATATTTCTCTAAACTTAAATGAGAATGCATAGTATATTCTTTTTGTGTGTGTGGAGTTCTTCCACACAATTTTTTTTTTTTTTGGGGGGTGTGTGTGTGTGTTTCTTTTTAATTATGTTGAGATAAAGATCCGTTCTTCTCTTGCTATTGGGAGAGATTTTGTTGTGGTGTCAGCTAAGACTGTTCATCTTCTTTTTCAGTTGTTTGGAGTCTTTTGGGCTGCATACAGTGCTGCATCATTACTAGTCGGAGAAGAATTCAAGAGCAAGAAACCCCTTCTAATTTATCCAATCTTTTTATTATACATTTATTTTCTGTCCTTGTACACTGGGGTGTGATTTAGTGGAAGATGTGGCCAGAAACCATATTTTATTCACTTGCAGACTGATAATGTGTAAGATTAAGGAGGCTGGAGATAATACAAGTGACTGTTTTGTATCCACTTGTCAAGATGTTTTAAGATCGAAGAGCGTATTTGTGTATATTATTTAATGAAGCAATTGTAGCTATATAGATTTGTATCAAAGTTCTAGGTTTGTTTGAGACTCTTCAGATTTTAATGAACAAAATAAAAGAACCTTGTGTTTTATAAGAAAGTGTAGCAAACCCACAACTCAATACCTGTGCCAAAAGCACCAGGACCAGATTACTATATTCGAGGAGGAAAATGGGAAGTTAACTGTAACCATCTCAAAGTGCAATTTTTCTTTTGAGCTTAAACACAGCTGGCTTTTCTGGCACAGCAAATTCTGTAGATAAATATCTATTTATGAAACAGTCCTGATTGTTCACAGAATAGTCTGTATAATCAAGACATGAAGATACTACTTTTAATTTAGTGCCTCAATTACTTTGATTTGGCTATTGAGTTTTTATAAATTCCAATTTGTTTTCAAAACGTGTATATACTGTGTATTTTGTATCTATGGCTTGTGTGTAGCGTAAATACTCCTTGGTTAAGGATGTATATTGGGTTTTTAAAAATTGAAGATACAAGTATTTGAAGTCTTCATTTACTATCTCTGACCAAAGGAGCAAGATATTTACTGCGTAACATAATTAAAATGCATATTTAGAGATTCAAATTATTTTACTTAAAAGTATAAATTTAGAGAAATGAGTGAACCCCTTTCTCAACTGTAGTGCTGGCTTAATGTTGGAGAAAAAGGTCTATTCAATTTGTGTGATCTTTTAAACAATGTTACTTTATGATGCAAAATAAAAAAAAAAAAAAATTGCTTCTGTAACTATGTGTTACAACATCTTGCTCTGTCTTGCTTTTAGTAGCGTGGTATTTAACACGCATCCATTTTGCCCCCTGACCCCCGGTACTATTAATCCCTTGTAAAGAGAAATAAAAAGGATTCATAAGGCCAGATTCTCCCTCCACTAAATAAGGCAGAATTACAGCCTTAGTAACAATTACAGTCTTGCTAATTTTGACTATCCAAGGATTATGTAATAATGTGATGACTTGTTAAATATTTCCTGTGTACTGTGTTGGTTGCTTATGTAATGGTCCTTATGGTAATGTTTCTTCACAAGGGAAGTCCACTGAAGTTCACTTTGCATGGTACTAACTTAGGCACTTGCAATCTTCAGTATTTAGTATTGCCAAATGGATCTTAAGTTTCTTAATTTTTTGTTGTTGTTGTTAACAGAAAAAAAGCATTCCCAGTTGGGGGGGGGGGGTGTTTGACGTTTTTGGTTTTGTTTTTTTTTTTTTTTTAAATGCTGCAAATGAAAATAAAACATGGCAAGGTACTAGCAAGGGCTGTCTTTGATCCCTGATGGACACAGTTCCTTACCAGAACTGTAGCTTTTCAGCTTTTTAGACTTTTTAACTTGCCATTTTAGTAACTTATTTTTACCACTCATTACTGATGCAAAATACATATTTAAATTCCAGCTCTACCACAAACCTTTAGCTTATTTAATCTGCTTTTCTGGCTGATGCTTGTGTTGGTTTTAAAGAGAACTACTTAAAGTTGATGCTGGACATAAATTGTAATGCAATACTCTAGCTTGCAATACATTAAAGGAGGAAAAACTGGTAATCAACTTTTCACCTACTTTTTAAGTTCTGCAGAAGTTCAGGTGGAATTACTGCAGTCATATTAAACCAACTACACCAGCAGCCTAGTACTTACCTGCAAGTGTTTTGTGAGCATTCATACTGTGTTCTGAAAAAAATACACAATTACAGTTTATTAAAAAATCCTTGCATGTTAGCTTTGGAATCTTGCATGATAATCTGGTCTTATTTCTTTGTCATGACTTACATTTATTTTTCAACAGGAATATCCAACTTGTATTAGAAGAGTCAATCCAGACCCTGTGAATACATGTTTAACTAACATCGCCACAAACATTTAGGTTACTAGGCTGTCAGAGGGTTAAGCTTAGTTCCTCTTTGCATAGCTGTCCATTAGATCCATAATGGATGCTGTGCATCTGAAATGACTACGAATATTCAAAGGATGCAAGAATGTTCTATTTAATCTCCAAATATCTTAATTTTTCTCTATGCTAATGTTCTGTGAAATCTATAGTTGCAACTTTAACTGTTCCTTTCCACAGACTTGGCACATGTGTAATATGCAATGTAGATATGCACTTAACATAGTACATATTTTGTACACAATTGCAGATTTGCACCTTTTGATCTTAGTATCTCTAGGGTCACCTTTTGCATATGTTGTGCAAGAAATATGTACAAACAGCTCTCAAATGGGTCTGATAGTTTGTAATAACTTTGCATTCAACGAACTCATATTTTTAGATGAGGTATGTGTGTAAATACAAGATGTATTTTATAAAAATTTTGAATTAAACTTGTTTACAGAATGTATGAAGCTCATTTATATTTACTGAATTAAGACACACCTATATTCCTATACACATGAATCTCAAGCTTTGAGGCTACAAATAAGATTTTGTGATAATACATATACTACTTCTGTCTCTCAAAACCAGAAATTTAGAGCATATCCCTCTGGCAAAAAGTTCTCTTTCCAAGATGCAACACCCCATTTCAAGGGAGAGACATGGGTATCATCGTTAATGAGACATGCTCTTTGGGTGATCTCCTGTAGAGAGCAGCTACACCCTTACATGTGTACATGTCTTTCTCCCTCTTCTGCCCATCAGACATACTTTGTTGTTTATCAGGAAAATTGTATCTACTTGAAAAGTATACAAAATCAATTGCTTTGATGTGGAGCTTCAGATCTACTTTTAAGTTTTGTCAGTACCCTTTATAGGTATTTATGTTTTGCTTGAAGTAGTGAAGCAAGCTTAGAAGTTGCTTATTTTTCTCAGGACAATTTTCAGTAGCCTAGGTGGCATACATACCTATGTGGGCTAGGGTGTTTTTGGGGTTTTTTTTGGGGGGGGGGTGTGTGTTTGGTGGGTTTTTTTTCCCCCTTTATACAGACACTGTTTCTTAAATCATTTTCATGCTACAGTAGCCTGTGGGTCCTTCTAATAAAAATACTCTCCTGTAGGAAACCACGTTGTATTTGGAACTTCATCGTATTTAGGACTATCAGTAGCCTAAAAGCTTTCTCAAAATATTTTAGCAGAATGTTCTACTTAGTTAAAAGAATGCCTACAGGTAGTCTTCGCTATGCAAGTTGTTAATCCTGTGGGTGAAAAGGGAAAATCTCAACAATATAAAAGGTCTTACTGATGTTATTTTTGAAGCAGGGCGAGTACTGCTTCAGAACATCATGCTTTCACGGGTAGAATGACTCCACCCCTACTTCGGGGGGTAAAAAAAAAAAGGGGG
>KL287378.1:0-14835 GCA_000699545.1 Podiceps cristatus | reverse complement strand
GGGGGGGGGGAGGAAGGGAACAAAATGCTGGTGCAAAATACTTCTTTACACACTTTCCTTCTTTAGCATGGCTTTTCTACTCCCACTTGGGAACTTCACAAAGACCCCTCTCAGCAGCTGGCTGTTTCCACTAATAGGAGTTGCATGATTAGAAGCATTTGTGGTGTTGAGCAAAGGTTTCAAGTAGACAAACCTTCTTCTCTAGAGCCTCGGCACAGAATGGAGCTGATCTATGAGAATCTCTATCTCTAAATGATTCAATATATCTCAATATATATATTGAGAGGTGTATATATACATATAATATAGATCAATATATCTCAGTCTCTCAAGGACAAGTTTCAGATCATAGAGTGGGGTGCAGAGATTTTACTTACCTTTCATGTGTGGAGTCTTTAAAACCAAGTCCAAGTCCTTTAAAACCAAGTTTTAAACATCTTTGAAGAATGGCCTGCTCCTCCTTCTAGTGCCACTACCCTGCAGGTAGCACTCAGTGAAGGTTTGATAAAAACATCTTTTTGGCTAATCGTGTCTGAGCATGTGTCTTCAGTTCCACTATGTTCTTGTGTAAGGATTTTGATGGCATAGGAGCAGCAAAATTCTTTTTCCTTGCAATTCTGCAAAGTGCAGGGACACACGGAGGCTCAGTGAATACAGAGCATTGAAGAATCACGATTGCTGCAGAGTAACTTTTTTTCTGCAGGTACTCTTGACTATATATCCTGTTGTAGCTATTCAGAAAGGAAGATGGGACAAAGGACCATCCATGGTTTCCACTGAACACTGATTGTTGTATTGCCCTCCTGAACTTGGTACCTGACCCAGTACCTAATTCCAGTTCATAAAGTTCTATAAAGATCAGTGACTTATGTCATGCCACTGCTTTGTGGGTTTCTGATTTGGCATATTTTTGAAACCAGAAGAAAATGACCTCTGAATTCTACTTTAGTCAGCTTTGCTGTCTCACAGGATTGCTGCACCAGCTACACTATTATATGTTCTTCAATTCATACTGATATTCTTTGGGTTTAGATAACTTGACCTTTAGGAAACCCATCTACAGCTGAATATGCAAGAAATGACAGCCTGAAATGGTATGTTCTTGTCAGGGTAATAAAGCCAAACTCCAAAAAAGATCTAATGTATGCGGATTCATTTTCTTTCAGTGGTGAGTACAATTTCGGGAAAAAAGGGAAGCAGATGATTGATTTGTTTATAGGGAGTCATGATAGCACATTGGAGGTGAATTCCAAGTGTGCTCTCTATTACAGCTGTGGAATAATGCATGGGTTAAAGGGTCAGTCACAGTGCCTGCAGCTCAGGTCTAGTCCTGGCTACCTGTTGGGGTTCAGAAAGACAGTTCAGGGTGAAAGGATATAATGAGCATTCTGGAAAACATTCAAAAAGATAACCCCTAAGACATGGGAAGACTGAGTAATTAAAATCGTAATTCTTCTTTGGAAAATTGTCAATACCAATGACTAAAAGAAGACCAAGCACAACTGCACCAACCAAGATTTCTGAGAGAGTATATGAAGCTAAGTAAACAATGAGGGTCTCTTTACTGTGATAAGCACTCAGAGATTTTACAGTGATTGCTTGGAGGAAGCTCACATGCTATATGGCTGCATTTATTGGCAATCTCTTCCATTTGAAGAGCTTGTTCTCCTGACAGAAGTCTTCCTGATCTGCAACACAATTTTCTGGACCTGTGAGAAGTACTTGCTGACCCATCAGCTGTCATGGCTTTGGGTCTGTGCATGTCCGTGATACTGAGAGATGGTGCGTGGGTACATTGAGAGCTGCCTTGGAAGCTCAATATCTGATGTATATCAGTCAGCCAGCACTGCTTCAGTCAGTTTAAGAGTAGGTTTTCCTTTTTGGATTCTAGAAACTATCCTGGGAACTGGGGAACTCATTGAAGATAGTGACCTATGTTTCACTAAAGGAAAAATTAAACAAACCCATGACTCAGAACTTAGGCTCCCTCCAGAGGAGAAATTCAGACATTTCTTTTAATCTGAGATAGCATATATAAACCTGTCATAGGGGATTGCTATAAAGCATGGACCCTTCATGACTGGTCATAGGCAACCTGCTTAGGAGTTACTAACATGTTGAAAATGAGGGGAATAAGAAGAGTTTTCCAAATATCTATGCTACATATCATGGTGATGATGGAACAGCGACACCCACTTTTCAAAACCATCCTTATGTGATTTGTTGAATGTAGCATGTGAATTCTGCTCAAATTACCCTTCCAGGCAGATAAAGAAAGGAACTAAAGAAAGACAGTGATGCAAGCACTGGAAGGGAATATTCACGGCTGTCCATGACCTTGCAATGGACTCCTACCACGGCACCAACATCCTGCTTGTTTGTGTTTCTGTTCATAGCACAGCCTGAAAAATGTTGCCCAGACATACTAAGACAATGGGAATGAGTAAATTGTTCATTCCAAATGCGTATCTGCTTGAAAAATTCTAGAATGATGACTTTTTGTAGTATCAAGTAAAGTACAGTTCTTTTGCCTGTCATCTCAAAATGACAGTGAACTAAACCCTTGGTAATGGGCTCATTCATCCAGCCCAGTTAAATTCCAATTTATCTTTCTAATTTGCACTACAGCATTACAGAGGGAACAGATCTTAGGCTTCAGCATGTTGCTGTGAATTATTGAATGTGAAGCTGTCAACGCTTTTTGTATCAGATTCATAGTATTCATTGTTGCCAGAAACAACAAGATATAGAAAATAATTAGATTACTTATAACCAATTTGTACAAATAAAAGGTGAGCTTTGTTCTCTTTTATAATCTTGGTGAACTTTTTCCATATTGCTGACAACCAAATATTAATGTATATTTTTCTCTCCTACAGGAATGCACACTTAATACTTGGTTATACTCCCAGGATCCTACAATAATAACGGATTTTCTCAGATTATTTGCTAAGAAGTATATAGTGTAGTATCTGCGGCTGATGTTCTGCCTCAGATTGTATTCCTATAAATAGCTGATGCAAAGAATCATGCTTATACCCCAGGGGGGTGCTTGCTTAGGGAAGATTCCCCCTCACTGTTGTAATCTGACATTTCTGAAGCCTGCAGTATTTTAAATCCAGGAGAGAGAATGATCTAAAGAGAAACCGAGCACCTCAAGCTTTATTTTGATTACACTTGTACTATATAACTATGTTTTCTGACCATGAGGCCTCAAATCAATTAAAAAATATATCCAGCTTCCATAGTACAGAGTAAAATCCTACTGATTCTGTACTTGTAATATGGGGCGTATTTTGGTGCACAGATGTTTTATGTAGCTTTTAAACAGCTGCTGTTCTGAGATCTTCCATCAGCCTGTGAGGCGCCTGAAAAACATCCCAAATTCATAGTGCCTCTATTTCTCCATCTCGTCATGGGATCTATACTCCTCTTTTTGCCATTTTGTTGCTAGCCATGACAAGCAGCCAAGACACACTGTTACAACTATGAAAAAGCTCTGTTTGTGCAATACTTCGGGGGGACAGATATAGTCCCATTTTTTCTCTTTTTTCCATTTTGATCCCAAATACTCGGTTTATAAGCATTGGCAATAAGAGATGGTAGATGCCCATTAAACTGTGTGGTTGCTACTACATTCTCAATACAGTTTACCAGCTTTCTGACCATGTGGAAGTTTCTTGTGCTGGCAACAGAACACAAGCAGTCTCCTGCTCTGTAAGTCTTGATTGAGGAGGACTTTTGCAAAATTGTATAAAGTCCTGTTTTGAAATTCTCATCCCAAGTGTGCTGATTGAAATCGGATTTTTGCAAAAGAAAACCCCAGTCTGCCTATTTGGTAGGGCTGTGTAATGCATCATTTCATATATAAAATGAAATGTGTTTATGAGACACATCAGAGAAGACTCAGTCATTCAGGAAACAGTATCTGACCAAATATATAGAATGTACTCTCTCTGTGCTTATTCTTATAAACAGTATTTTTAGTGGAAATGGTGTCCTGTATCAAATTTCAGCACATCAGAGTTTGCATTATTTGTGGAATATCCACTCTGGAATATATTTATTTCTCTGGAAGCTGTCCATATTGCAAGTGACAAGGTAAGGAACAAGTTCAAGTACCAGCTGAATCACACATATCTTAAGTGGATGATTTACATGTACAATATTTTGAGAGACAAGGGATAAACTGAGATCTGTGTGGTTCCTCTGGATTATGAAATACTTCATACGGTACTACTTTCCTTGAGAAAGTAGTATTTTAGTCATCACAGCCTACTTTTTTCCCACACACTGTGCCATTAACACATACTTTCCTTTCATTCAATGCCTTAAATGTACACCAGCAAGAAGACTGATATATTGTACTTTCTGTCCACCAAATCTATGGATACGTTTGCAAGCATCCTGTGTGCACAGGAGTGTGAAGCGTAAAGACTTCTTTATTTCGTACTGCCTGGAAAGCTTAAAAAGGAAAGAAATCCTACTTATATCCCCCTGTACGTACACTCTGTTGGTTTAAATGAGCTGCAACATCTCAGAGCAGCCGAACCAAACTGAACCTGCCCTCCATCAAGGACTCGGCGTCCAGGGGAACGGGCAGAGCCACTGTCACGTCTGTGCTGGGGAGCTGGTTCATCCCCTCACAGATGACAGGACCATCTGCAGGGCTCCCCCGGGCAGAGCCAGCCCACAAGAACGCTGGGATCTCGACAAGATGACTTTTCTTCCACTCCAAAACACAGTGGTAGCACAAAGCAAGTTTGCAGCCTTCAGTACACAGAACCCTCTAAGTATATATTTAAATAAACTGAGCACAGGCGTTTGTACATATGCCAGGCCCGCTGGCTGGCTTTTGCAGCCTGAGTGACAGAGAGAGCATCTGTGCATAACTACAGTAGAGATATCATGCCCTGAGGGCCAGAGTGCTTAGTCCTGCTGAGCTCTTACACTGCTCCTTTGCAAAACTATTCTTCAGTTCCTCGGGTTTATAAGAAATCAATAGACCCAACTGTCCTCCCCCTTTCAACTTGCCAGGTCCCCCTTCATTTGCTGAAGTAAGCCAGATGTATCAAGTCTCTTATCGATCAAGAAAGTGAGCATTTAGAAGCCTGGCACCTACAAGAGCTGGTTATTCTTGCCTTTCCGTGGTCATGTGCCATGACAGTGGAGTCTTCTCCAGGTGCCTTCCCTCCCTCAATAGCTTCTCTCCCACCATGCCTTGACATCTGCTCCAGCAAATGGCAAGACTCACAAGGCTTCCCCAAAGCCCACTTTTTGAAGTCAGCTTCCAGGCACTTCCAGGACTCATCTTCTGCCTTCTCACAAACATCCACGGATTACCATGCCCAGTGAATCCAGGGACATATACAGAAATATCATGCACAAATGCCTTCCAGGGTAGTTGGTGATCTACCAGAAGGCATCCTACAATAGCGGCTTTTGCCACAATATAATCTACCCATCTTGAACCTGAAATGCAACATGGAATGGAGTGGGATACAGCACTATCAGTAAGTAATAAAATACTTTACTTGATCGGGTAAATACTGAATTGAAGTTTAACTGCAGTCACAGCAGACAAAAAGGTACGATATAATTCTAATTGTGATTTCAAAGAAAAAGACTTTAGGTATCATCATACTAACAAGACAATGTCAATGATAAGGGATGATTTGAGGCTTTCTTAAATTAGTTATTGCATGTATCAGTAACATTAGCCCTTTGTTTTTCAGCTTGCATTTTGCATAGCTCACTCCTGCATAGCGATGGATCACCATTCTGTGAGTTTCAGATTGTCAGTCTGGCTTGATTGGTCTTTATTCTCTTGTGAGCATCACTAATAAAACACACAGAAAGCTGCCTGTTTTGTGTGTCAAGGAAGAACTGACAGGCACTTGCCTGTTGTTCTGGTTTAACCCCAGGCACCAACTAAGCACCACGCAGCCGCTTGCTCACTCCTCCCCCCAGTGCGATGGGGGAGAGAATCGGAAGGGTAAAAGCAAGAGAACTTGTGGGTTGAGCTAAAAGTTTAATAGGTGAAGCAAAAGCCACGTGCCCACGATAAACACAGTTTAATAGACAAAGCAAAAGCTGCATATGCAAGGAACGCAAAACAAGGAATTCATTCACTGATTCCCATGGGCAGGCAGGTGTGTAGCCATGTCCAGGGGAGCATGGCTCCATCATGCATAATGGTGACTGGGGAAGACAAATGCCATTACTCCGGACATGCCCCCCTTCCTCCTTCTTCTGTCAGCTGAACATGATGTCAGATGGTACAAAATATCCCTTGGGTCAGTTGGGGTCAGCTGTCCCAGCTGTGTCCCCTCCCAGCTTCTTGTACCTCCCCCCCCCCCCCCCCCCACCACGCCCCCCCCAATTCTCACTGGTGGGGTGGGCTGAGAAGCAGAAAAGGCCTTGAGGCTGTGTCAGCACTGCTCAGCAATAGCTAAACCATCCCTGTGTTATCAACACTGTTTCCAGCACAAATCCAAAACATAGGCCCATACTAGCTACTATGAAGAAAACTAACTCTACTCCAGCCAAAACCAGCACACCTGGTTTTCCCACTAGAGTACTTGGAATGCCTTGTAGCATATAAAGGAAATTTTTAAAAAACAACCAAATACTGAAAAGGCCAGTCTAAAGGGAAGGTCAAGGAAAGCATGTGATTTTTAAGCAGTTGATGGTATTCCGAGATGTTCCCTTACTCAGGACTGGCAGAGTTGTGAATACAAGCTGCTGCAAAACACAAAATAGGCAGGATAGTTAATTGTCTCAGTTCCCAGGAATTTTAAACTCATGCACATACTGAAATGGTGAATCTTTATACTTCATGTTGAATGCACACATGGATCTGACTGGACCAAACAGTGTCCACTTCAGTTATGCAACTAGTCCAGTTAAATTCCACTGGGATACTGCCCAAAACATCAAGATGTGCCAGGATGAGCCTTCTGTTGCAAAAAAAAAAACCCACAGAGGCAGAAATAACAAGGTCAGCCTCAGCATTTACCTACGAGTGCAGGCTCATCCCTTGCAGCATGTTCTTGATCAGAATTACAGGTACGTGACACAGCTAAAAAATAATCGATTCATGACTTTAATGGTAAATTAAGGCAAATCAGATTCTGAGGGGGTTAGGGAGCCACTAATTATATCTGCTAGAGGGAAAGCAAATAATACTTAGAAAGCATTAAATCAAATGTGCTCTTGAGGCTGCAGTTGTGAGCCCTTGTTCTTACAGAATGCCTTAAATTAGTTGCATAAAGGTTCACTAGATTCTGTAGGATTTTATTTTAAACTAAAATTAATTTTCTTATAAAATTGAAGAAATTTGTTCAAAACTAGAATTGTTACATTAATGTCACTATACTTAGTGTTACTAATTGCTATTAGTAAAGTACATGGCATCTACTAGGGCCAGCAATTAATTTCTTACTCATACATATCTCTCCTGTGGCTCATGTCAAAACCCCTCGCCAGTCTAACACCGCGGCCTGCTATTCAGCTGATAGCAGTGCCTCCACAATCTTAATTTTTCATTTAGTGCACAGGGTTGACTGCAACCACAGCCAAATCAAAAGCATTTATGCTTATTCTAGGGCTCATGCAAAGTGCAAAAGTCACTAAGACAGATCAGGCCATCAAAAGCAGCCCTGATGACAGCAGTGCCTTCCTTAAGTGGCCATGGATCTGTCCTGGTCCAACCTTCTTGCCAATAGAATTAAGTTTTGGGCTCACGTGGACCAGTGAGCACAGAGCAGATCCAGCAAGTATCACTAGGCCAGGTAAGGCTAATGCAAACAGGCACTACAATATGTTGTGGTACCAGGAGTCACCAGACATAGGGACAGGTTGGCCCTTCTTGAGGCTGCTGGGCAAGATTTAGGGCAGTGGATGGCAGCGTCTGCTGGATGAATGCAAAGATTCCTGGCCCAGAATTAAAGTCATTTATCCTTAGAAGAGGAGACATGTAGGTAACGACATCAACCTCAATGTCATCCCATGAAAGCTCTATCCAGTATCTGCAGGAATTTTGCCACTGACTAAAACAGGAGCTGGGAGAGTCGCCACTGTTTCTGTCAAAGAAAACTGAAACTTTCCTCTGGTTATTGAGAAACCCTAATGTAAGACAGATAATTCTGTGTCTCAGAACTCTTAATATGCTAATTTCCCATGGATTCCTTGATAAATCAATAAAGTCAAAAATCCGTAGTAACCCTCCCCTTTTAATTATCAGACAGTGACATAATGAATTAAGTCTATTGACTCACAGTAGTGGGTTGCATAATGGAAATGCCCTTGGAAATGCATGCTTTTGTACCTTTCATGTTTCCCCGTTGTAATTCCATAGATTTATACATCATCAATGTGCTATTTCAGGCTAATATATTGCAGGGACATTGGGGTGGTGGCAGTTTATCAATGACTTTTTGTCCTCCTTTTTTCATTAGGGCTACTTAAGAAGGCAAGCTATTTCTGCCAGGCATTTCCTATAAACGTAATGGATTTTACAGTATAACCATAATAGTGCAGTATTATGCCTGTCCCTTCCTTGTATTAATTATTATCATATTTGCATTCAGGATGCAACCTTATCTGAATCCAATGCAAATTACTATCATCTTGGTAGGAGAAAGACTCTAGCACAGCAGTTGTTAGAGCTGTCCTTGGAGGTAACACAACACTACTGCATGTGCTACCGAAGGGCCAGAGCAACACCTTTCTTGATCCACACAAATATACCTCAAACAACGTTTGTGTGAAAATGGAAAATCTACATTGGGTTAGGCTAACTTTCTCTCGTTTTTTCTCTTTTTTATTTTTTTTTTTCCCCCCCTGTACATTACCTCACTGGCATTCAATCAGAATTATGTATGACCATAACCAGGTTCCCCTCAACATATTTTCTTTTTCAAGTCAGTCAAAGTAGGCAATAATCCATTTTTCAAACATGTTACTTTTACTAAGAAAGATTTAATAGTTTCTCCTTTGTCTGGAATCTGCCCGAAACAGCCTGGTATTTTTCATCTACCTAACTCACAAGTGACAGATAAATAAACCATTTCTTTTTTTCTGGGCCTCTAAGTCAGAGACATTAATTCTCAAAGCTCTGGGAAGAACTGGAAAGACACTTAAGTACATTCTTATACACCACTTATTCAGTGAGATTAAAAGCATGGCTTATGTCCATTTCAATAAAAAAAGCATTAAGTTCAACTTCAAGGCCAGATAACCATGCGTGCTTGTGTATAGTCTCAATTAATAGACTATTTCTCATGTTTAAAGCGTGTGCATAAGAGCCCTTCTAAATCTTGACCTTTGAGTCATGTGTGTACCAGAAGAGCAGGGTGCTGCCTGGAAATGTGACTGTCCACGATGTTAACTGCTGAAATAAGTAAATCAGAACGTCACTGACTTCAAAAGTATGTAACTTCAATATTTTTTTCTGTTTCATAAAAGAGAAGTGCATAGTCTATGCAAGACTTCAAGACATTCAGTCTTTCTGCAATCTTTGCCCTTGCAAACGAAAAGCCGATCTGAAGACAACCCATAAAGTAGAAAGTTGCCTCCTCCAGGGGAGATTTATTCTTTTCTTCACTGGGATATTGTTTGGAAAAGGTCATTTTAAAAGTGTTTAAGCACTTTTCTTCTCGATATACACTGCCAGGTGGAAGTTCTTGAGTAAGACAATGACTTAGGATGTGGATCATAGCTAGTCATGAAGACACTTACAAAATAAAGCTTCCAGGTCTCCTGGGGCCATCAGAGCCAGTGTGTAAAATGAAAAAGTGAGATTTGTCTTGATTTTCTGTTTGAACCCATTCAATGGGTATTGGAAAAGATCGTCGATCAACAGCTAGGAATAGTCCTTATAATAGGAGATCTCCCACCATGCAGCATGCCACTAGCTGCAGTGAGAGCCAAGAGGACCTCCGAGTGTGCCTTACTGACCCAGCAGCCTGTGGGACTGTTCCCCTGCAATGGATTTACAGGTAATATGGTCATGCTGCAGCATCGTTTGGGGCTTCTCCTCTCTGCACAGGTAAGAGGGGAGGAAGGATAAAATGTTGAAACTTCATCAAAGAACTATATACTGTGGTGCTTGCAGTTAAAACCAGGGTAAATTCTGAGAGAAAATATTATAAATATGTCCAGTGATATTCCTTTGTGTGAGCTGAAGCTACAGCTCTTTGATTTCCAAGAGCAATGATACATCAAGCATCAAGGCCCTGAGGGCACCAGTAGGGCCTGAGGACCTGCTCCCCACACCACCACCACCTTTCGTGGACTCAGAGTTCCATTTCAAAGCAGCCCGGGGCCATCCATCTCTGCTCCAGTGATGCCATAGCAGTGCCAGTCCTTCGGGGAGCAGCCAGCCCTCTCTGGCCCCTGACAGTAAGCAGGTAGAGCTGGCAAAAGTTAGACCTCTAAGACGTATGGCGTGTCTGCTGCATGTTAGACACCTGTCCATCTGAACAGTTTCCCCTGAAATGGCACCTTTCTTTTGCCATTCTCATTATGAGCCATCAGAAAATGCTCGGTTGGTAAGGACCTCGTGGTGCTCTGATGTACCTTTGTGAGCTGCACACTGTGGGAATCACATCTGAGGGATGGACCCTTAGGACACGGATTCAATGGCTTCACATATCACTGGAGTTTTCTACATGCTTTTCGACCATATTTTCATTATGCATCCATCCGTAAGCTCATCATTTAATGAAAGAAAACAGTCAAAATGGGAAAAAACAGTTTCATAAAATTACATATATGTATCTGGACTGATCAATAATAATGATTTTCAAATATTTTTAAGAAAAAAACCTCATTTTCTCATATGTATATACAGAGAAAAACATACACACAGAAAATATACAAGCATAGGCAAGTGCATTCAGACTTTCTTTTCCAAACAACAAACCAGGCTGCTTGAGGTTTTCCAAATTCAGTTAGATGCCCTTTGCATTGCACAGCTTTCCAGACCCATCTGGACAAGCTTCTGTCACACAGCCATCCTCAAAGTGCATGTATTAAAATTTAAGCTAGATTGTTTACAAAATAGTTCCAAGACTGTCCCTTTGTGGAAGTACTGGTTTGCAGAACATCTGTTGCTTTCAGTAGTCAATACAGAGCCATTTGTTTCATCTGAAAGCAATGGCATTTCCCTCTGCTATAACCATGCTCCCATGAATCAAAGGAAATATATTAACACCCTTCAACCACTATTAATCTTTTATCTGGGGACCCTGTCTTTCTCTGATCACATATTTATCAGCATTAATTTTGGCCTGATTTTTAGTAACTTGTTCTATGTGCTGATTTTCACTGAATAGGAAGACACTCAGAATCTGAATGGGTAGAATGACTCAGTGTAGATTTATCAGTGGTTTTGGCTTCGTTTCTGTATGACCAAGTTGTTGCATTGTGTTGAAAAAGCAAATAACTAGCAACTGTGTCAGCTTCCCTTTGGCTAGCATCAATGTCTCTGAAAAGGAGTTTCAGTAAGCAATGCCAGCCTGGCTCATAGCGATTTACTCCTGTTTTTCTTAAGACTTGCCCTTTATTGTCCTCTTTCAAGTTTTGTTGGTTTAGTCAGAATTCAATATAAACCTAGACAAGGTTTATATTAAGTATTACTTACGTTACATTGCTGCAAAGACAAGGCAGGCTAAGGGTCAGACGTGCAAAACATGATTCAAATGTATCATGACTGAGATGTTTTATTTACAGATTTCTTTCTCTTATCCATATCACATCTCCAGAAAGCAGCAGGATTACTGAAGATGTCTGAAAAGCATAAAATTAAGGGCTTGATTTTTCTTTTGGACAAGTTTGTAGAGGAAGTATTGCATTGGTCCATTCGGACTTGGTAGACTCTCACTTAATAGGTCACCAGGATGTAAAGCAGTGGGAATTTAAAGTAAATCCCATCTTGAAATGGTGTCCTCAGTAAACTTCTCATTGTAAAAGCTACTGCAACTTCCAAATTCAAAACATCAGGAATAAAAAGATGTAAATATGTACAATATTGGTAAAACAACAGAAACATTTCTAGTTTATGTGATGATCTCGAACTCTGTGCATCATATAGACAACCCCAGAGAATCTCTTAATAATAATTTTTATGCAAGTTTTAAATTTTAGGTTTAGGAATTAGTTGAGGTGAATGAGTAAACAGATTATATGGCAGGAAATTCCCTCTAGCATCTGAGAGGCATTAGTATCTTTGCTTTTTACCCTTTGCAGGAAATGTTTTATGTTCAGGGAATAATGAATCAATAAAAGAATCAATTTATAAGAAGCATATGAGAGTCTGGGGAATTCCACCTGACAGACTACACAAGTTGAGATTGGATATCCTATTTCTTAGGAGGCATGGTCACAGCATCTTAAAAGATGGGTGGTAATGTGAACTAGCCTGCTAATTTTGGCCACTCAGAAGCCAAGTCATTGGAATATCTTTGTGGCAGATGCCTGCAATTAAATTACATGAGGACAATGGGTTTGGAGGGTAGGGATCTTGACCTTACCTATCTCCATTAACAAACTTTAAAAATTAAAATAAAAATAGTTCTTTTTTTTTTTTTTTTTTTTTTTAACCAGAGCTTTGAGAAATTCCTTTTCAAAAGCTGAGCAATGTTAAGCATTACATCAAACTACTGCCTTACTCTTTTGATTGTCCCCATTAGGAATGACAGGAGAACCTCCATTTTCTGCTTGAAACTGGGATGTGTATAGCCCTTTCTGAGTCATATACACAAAGCCAAGCTGCTTTGAAAAATTTTATTGGGACATAAAAACAATGTATAAATTATTAAACTAATAGTACATGCCTGCTGAAGAGAAGGTAGTGTCTTGAAAGCTTCACTGGAGAATCAGACGTTTATGCAATCAGCACTCATAGATGGACACAACATCTGCATGTGTATTCTCATAGGCAGGTTCAGCTCTCCACATCTCTTCCTCTTTCCACAAAAATCACAGCCAGCTGTTCTTCCACTGCAAAGCAGTTATTTCAGGTCTCCAGTGAACTTACACTGCATGAGAACACCATGTTGTTGTGCTGAAACCTGGTACTGAATTAGGCATTTAAGACATGCTAATAAATTAGGCATAGACATCTTTTAGCTTTTCACAGACCTAGATCATTAAGTGAACAAAGACAGTATTAAGGCAGTGGTCACACAATTAGAATAATGAAATAAAGGCCTTTAAAAGTTACAGTTCCAATACTTACATTAGTTTGAAGGATTCTTGCTGTAGTATTTTCTGCTCACTTGACTTCACAATGGAAATCCTCGTAAGCATCATTCATTGCAAATGCCCCAGTCATTTCACCTGAAGCATAGAAATTGTTCTGCTTGCTCTCTCATGCACATATCACACAGCAGAGGCTGTGAAAGGAATGTTGTGTGATTCCACCAGTAAAAGAGAAGAAATAGGATATCTGGAAGGAAACCTCAGTCGCTTCTTGATTGGAACAAATGCTCAAAATATGTAATTTCCACCAGCCAATAATTTGAATGAAAAACAGACCGTGAAGATTCTCTTCCAATTTGGGATTTTTAATATTTGTATGTAAATTACTACTATTTCAGAATGAATAAGTTAATTTTTCATGTAGGAATGTAAAAGCAAGAAGACTGCCAATTCATACATATATTTCTTGAAAAGGGTTTTCCAATGGCAAAATTTATCAAAGCCAACGCACTCTTGAAATATCAGTATCCTTCTTGAAATAGCAGCAAGAAAATCAGTTAAAACAGATTGGCAGGAAATTTTCCAAATTTATTTGGAAAAATAACTATCTGGATTCCCTTCTTTACAGTACTTCCATTTCTACAAGCTCTAGAGTCAGGAAAAAAAAATAGTAAATATCATTTTCCAGAGGGAAGAGATGAATCCAAGGGAGATGGCATGCAAAGCAGATTCCCACTTTGTGTAGCACGTATAGTGGTTGGCTACAAATGCATTCTCCATTTCCTCATGAGCACAGATGGCATCTTTCATGGATGTGAGGAGGGTTGAGTAGGCAACATAAGGAATATTGGAGCATTCATCCTTCCTGAACAGCAGCCACTCAGAGAGGGATGGATGCTCCAATATTCCTTATGTTGCCTACTCAGCCCTCCTCACATCCATGGAAGATGCTCTGATTGCCTCTGAAATGATTTAGCTTTTGCACTACTTTTGCAGGTCAGCACCTCGCAGGCATCATAGAGGCCAGCATTTACCAGATGCAGCATAATGCAGGGACGCTGGGATCAGTGAGCTCCCAAAAACAGTCAGGGAAACTCCAGAGGCACAGACTGTGGTTCTGGGCTCATTCAAAGTGGTTAATTAATGAAGCTGAGAACCGCAAAGCTTCAGCATTTCAGAATTCTGAAAGCAAAATGACCAAAAACCTTTTCACTGCTGTTTAACCATTCAAAAAGTTACATTTTTTTTCTAACTTAGAAATGTCCAAAAAGTCAGTGGCTTTCTCCACCAAGCTTTATTTTTCAGCTGAGAACCAGTGACAGAAGTGCAAACTGAATTAAAAGCTAGTAGGAGGAATGAACTGTCTTCATGTTATAACTATTTGGATTTGTAGCTACAAAGGCGTTTCCAAGAGAATAAAAGTTAACTTAATTTGTGATTCATCATATTATGATGAAAATGGGGAGAGAAAGTGGTAGCTTGTTCAGTTTTCAGACTTCCATTGGCAATTTTATTTTGTTGTAAATATATCTCCTTCCTACATCTGGCTCAGAAACCAGCTTTTTAAGTACTCAGAATTGCTGTAGGATAGAGAAACCTATAGGTGTCCTGGTTTCAGCCAGGACGGAG
>JMFS01128984.1:0-10605 GCA_000699545.1 Podiceps cristatus | reverse complement strand
CCAGAAAAGGAATATCAAAGAAAGTGTACACACCCAGACCCCTCCCCCCACCCCCAATAAGCAGGGCTGGCAAACTGGTATCAACAGACAGAGAAGGCCAAGGTACTTTTTTGGTTTGACTTTTTTTTCTCAGACTTCACTGTCAATCTCTCTTCCCACACCTCTCAAGTGGATGGACCACATGACAGGGACTGGGGAAACAAAGTCCCTCCCACTATAAGAGAAGATCACGTTTGTGACCACCTGAGGAACCTGAACAAACGTAAGTCTATGCGACCTGACGAGATGCACCCCAGAGTCCTGAGGGAATTGGCTGATGTAGTTGCCAAGTCACTCTCCATGATGTTTGAAACGTCACGTGGTCAGGTGAAGTCCCTGGAGACTGGAAAAAGGGAAATGTTGCGCCCATTTTTAAAAAGGGTAGGAAGGAGGACCCTGGCTGATGCACCTGTCAGCCTCACCTCTGTGCCTGGGAAGGCTATGGAACAGATCCTCCTAGAAGGTATATTAAGGCATATGGAGGGCAGGGAGGTGACTGGAGACAGCCAGCACGGCTTCACCAAGGGCAAGTTCTTCCTGACCAATCTAGTGGCCTTTGATGATGGATTGACTACATCAGCGGACAAGGGAAGAGCTACTGATGTCATTTGTCTGGATTTCTGTAAGGTCCCCCCAACATCCTTCTCTCTATATGGATTTGATGGGTGGACTATTCAGTAGATGAGGAATTGGTTGGATGGTCACATCCAGAGGGTAGTGGTCAATGGCTCAACATCCAGATCGAGATCGGTGGCAAGTGGTGTCCCTCAGGGATCCATACTGGGACCAGTACTCTTTAACATCATCAGGGATCATCTAGAGAGTGGGACC
This sequence comes from Podiceps cristatus, assembly GCA_000699545.1. Taxonomy (NCBI): domain Eukaryota; kingdom Metazoa; phylum Chordata; class Aves; order Podicipediformes; family Podicipedidae; genus Podiceps; species Podiceps cristatus. The sequence continues at coordinate 9,735 of JMFS01128984.1, read as the reverse complement.
AACTGCACCCTCAGCAAGTCTGTGGATGACACCAAGCTGAGTGGTGTGGTGGACACTCCTGAGGGAAGGGATGCCATCCAGAAGGGCCTGGACAAGCTTGAGAAGTGGACCCAGGTAAGCCTCATGAGGTTCAGCAATGACAAATGCAAGGTCCTGCACCTGGGTCGAAGCAACCCCCAGTATCACTACAGGCTGGGGGATGAAGGGATTGAGAAGAACCCTGCTGAGAAGGACTTGGGGGTACTGGTGAATGAAAAGCTGGACATGAGCCGGCAATGTGCGCTTGCAGCCCAGAAAGCCAACCACCTCCTGGGCTACATCCAAAGCTGTGTGGCCAGCAGGTCAAGGGAGGGGATTCTTCCCCTCTGCTCTGCTCTGGTGAGACCCCACCTGCAGTGCTGCCTCCTGCTCTGGGGCCTCAGCACAGGAGAGACACGGACCTGTTGGAGCGGGGCCCGAGGAGGGACACGAAAATGATTCGAGGGCTGGAGCAGCTCTCTGTGAGGGCAGGCTGAGAGAGTTGGGCTTGTTCAGCCTGGAGCAGAGAAGGCTGCAGGGAGACGTTACTGCAGCCTTTCAATACTTAAAGGGAAATAATAAGAAAGACGAGGAAAAACTTTTTAGCAGGGCCTGCTGTGATAGGACAGGGGGTGATGTTTTTAAACTAATAGAGGGGAGACTCAGATATATGGAATATATTTTTTAACAATGCGGGTGGTGAATCACTGGCACAGGTTGCCCAGAGAAGTGGAAGATGCCCCATCCCTGGAAACATTCCAGGTCAGGCTGGACGGGGCTCTGAGCAACCTGATCTAGTTGCAGATGTCCCTGCTCATTGCAGGGGGGTTGGACTAGATGGGCTTTAAAGGTCCCTTCCAACCTGAACTATTCTACGGTTCAATGACTCTGTGATAAGACTTCAATATACCTTGGGTTTCTAGGTATTAATAACATCCTTGGTTACTCATATAAATAGAGAGAGGATTTTGCTGGGTAGCCCAGCATTTGCCATACTTTCAATCGCTGTCGTAAAATAACAGTCATTCATTAGGAAAAGGCTTGTTCTGTAATACCGTATCTATTGTGATAATGATGTTTCACGAGTATAACATCTTTCCAGTAAACTGATACACAGAGATACAAAATAAACAATTGACTTTACCTGTACGAAGGTGAGAGCTGCTTTCTGTAGTAAGCATTCAGCATAGCAGATTTCAGCATGCATTTCCTCTATATAATAAAGAAAAGTTATTTAATATCAGCAAAGTTATTGTCAATATTGTGTTCTTGGAATAAATGGAACAAATAAAATACTGCCAAGAAAAGGAAAAAAGAAAAAATAAGATTCTGCTGTCATGGTAATTGCTGAATAACAGTTATAACACACAAAACCCAAAAAGTAGTAATTGGGAAGCTAGCTAAAAATTAGTCTTCTATTTCACTTGTCAGACAAAAACTTTGATCTTGTCAGAGCTGACTTCACACTAGGGCAAAAGCTACTTATCATTGTGATGGATCATCTCCTGTACTTCCCATTGATCCTAAGTTTAAGTATCAGCCTACAGCTACTTGTTCTTCCAACCCTTTTACAGGTGAATCGTAACACTCACTGGGGCTCAGGCTTTTCCTAAGTCTGGTAAGACATTATGAACAGGTTTTCACCAAGTCATGCTCAACAAACCAAAAGCCTAGGCCAACTTTCTGTCTTCATGCAGCACTAAATTGCATTTAACATATATGACATGAATTACTCTGCACCCATACTGCAAGACCAGCCACTTGCAGAAGGCTGGCACGTACAGTACACACATGGCAAGTTTGATGTGTCCAGTATTAAAAAAGATTCTTTTATGTCAGGTTAGGAAGAAATGCATACTTGATTCTGCCCAAATCAGAAATAGGAGATCAGCATTTTCAGAGACATGAACAATGTACTGATAGCATTTCCCAAAACACCTTAAGGCAAAACAGAGAAGTAAAAAACTGGTTAATATATTCAGATTCCAATGCAACACTAACGATAAGAACTTATTCCACAGCATCAACGATTGTTAAACTTTTGGGAGCTGTCTTAAGTTAAAAATAAATAGATAGATAGATAGATAGATAGATAGATAGATAGATAAAATCCCACTTAATTTGTACATGTTCAGAGCCCCAAAAAATTGGGCTGAATCTCCCATGTTGAGCAGCTTTGCATTCAAATTCACAGAACCTACCATGCAGGTGGTTAAGCATAGTAGTACACATCGGTAAGATGTTTTTGAGCATTTTCCACCTTGTTGTTTTAATTGTATTATAAACCACTTACCTTCACTCAATTGATCCACTGACTGTTTAGAAACTAGATTGGATAAGGATTCCACCACTGTGCTTCTTTTTCTGAATCTAAATCGGTTGTATACAGAAGAAAAGAAACCCACACAGCATAAGCAACATTTCAACACAAACTTAATTATTTATAACTCTTAACTATTTCCAAGCACAATTTATACATATTCTTCGTGAAGTGATGATTTGCTAGTAGTAGCAATACTTTGAGTAGTCTAATCATGGCAACTGGTATGCATCTAGGCTCAGAAGCCTATCCAACCTTGATTATGTTTCAAGCATGCATTTAATCAACTTTAAATGTACAATTGTTTCCACCCTGCTTCCACCCACCAGCTGGAGAGGTCTCTCAGATGCTGGGCAAGCCACTTGAACTAGACTTCAAAGATTTATGGATTACCTGTTTCCATTTCTTAAGCTTGCACTCAGAACAAAAAAAAATCAAAAGGAGCTCAAATACTTCGGTATTTTATGGTATATGACACCAAAACAGTCACACATTTTACTGTCAATGGATCTCAACCGTCCATGTTATAAATTGCTAGTTCATTTTAGTACAACATTCCAAAAATGAATTTGTTACTGTTTATGAACAACTCAGCTTTATGAAGAAGATAAAGAAACAATTCTACATTCAGAAAAGGAATGTGTTTTGTAAGCCAGGAAGTCATCAATCATAAATACTGAGCATTAGCTTACTGTTTGTTTACATTATTCTGCACAAAAAATGAAAAAATGAAAAGCACAGGATCCTGACGACAAGATTATGGCTCTAACATAATGCATACAAAAATGCGTATCACTTTATCTTTGATAATACATTTTTTAAGGGTTGGTTTGGGGTTTTTTTGTTTTTTGGTTTTTTTTGTTTTTTTTTTTTAATTTAAAACCAAAGGTCACTAATAGCTTCTGTTTTCTACTCTATTTCACTGTTGTTCCAAGCAAGACCAGAAGCAAAAGGCTCAGATCATTCTTGATGGGAATAATAGCTCTTTAATTTTAAGGTAACTATACATCTACATTTGTAAGGACAATAAAAAAAATTGCTTGGTTTAGAGGAAACCTCAGTACAAGCTTAATCCCATTAGACTATTAGGTCCACCTTTAAATTTAAAAAAAAAATATTTTCATGATATAAGGGAAAATTCAAAATAGGGAACTTTTAAATTGTTGATCCCCATGGAAAACAAAAAACAAATCACAGGTTGAAAGAGCTTGGACAGTTCAACCATGTAGCATTAGCTTATGTGTAGGTCTACATCCTCAACCAGCCATTTAACTAACTGTAGAGGCTATGCCCAGACCCAACAAGTCTTTTGCATCCACAACACTAGGAAACATAGCCTTACTAATAATAATTGGATAGTATTCAGATCACTATCGCATTGACAATAGTCTGCTTTGAAAACATACAGGCAGCTGGGATATCTTTACAGAGAACATGTACTGGATTATGTACCTCATAAATGTATGTTGCTTGGGCTTACCTTTGGCAGGTTTGCAAAGCTTCTTTCATTGTAGATATTCCCATCTGTATATCCTGCTGTTCAAAGGTCATAGCAGCTTGCATAACTAAAATTGTGCTGTACCCAAGGGCATGGTACATACTATCTTTAGACCTAGGGTGAACATATAGATCTCATGCAATTAAGCAAAACTTTAAATTACAATACAAAATTAAATGCTGGGACACTTGCATCAATTTGTGAAGACAGAATAATAAAGCAGGAAAGTAATGAACATGAGAACATAATCTAGCAAGTATCATTTTCCACTGGGTGCCTCCACAGTATACTGTCATAGCAAGTTCCAGAATATATCCAAACTGGGTTACACAAACATTTGCACTTAATTATATCCCATCTATAGTCCACTGGTAATCTATTTAATGTAGCTAATTAAGCCTTGACATAAATACTACTTCATCTGCTTTCACTTAACGTAGGAAGTAAGGACATCCTTCTAACATTACTACTTGATCCAAAGATACAAAAAAATGCATTTGTATCACAGAAAAGCCAGTACACACACACTCAGTCCTGCATAAAAGGCCATATTGAACCACCCTGGCTTTCACAACATAATTACACCCACCCCCCACCCCCAAAAAAAAAAAACCCAACAAACAAAACCCCAAACACCCACACAAAACCAACAAACAAACAAACAAAAAACCCCAGCAAAAAACAACCAAAAAATAGTAAGTTGTTGGAAAGTGGCTGCTGGAAGTTATATAGTCAAACCTACCAGTTGCAGCAGCGCTACTGCCAACATTATGTCAGGTGAACTCCGGTTTTGTTTAACCAAGTTTCAAGAGTTTCAAGAAAATGATGATTGCCTACCCCTCCAGCTGCCCCTCTGGTACTGCACTATCAATGTACTTTGTCCTAATGTCCAAATTGAACCTCCTAATCAACTTGTGGTAACTGCCTCTTGTTTTACCATCTGCCAATATGGAGAAGGACGTCTCTGCCTTTGCAACTTCTCCTCAATAGCTCCAGACTGATATTAGATTAATTTCTAAGTCTCCTTATTTGCCAAAATGAAACAAACCCAGCTCTCAATCTTAATGAGTCCTATGTTGTAGTCTTCTAGCCATGCTACTAGTCCTCTGCTGGATCTTCTCCAGTTTCCTAAACATTTTTTCTTCCCCGCAAATAATGGAGCCACCCACCAAATGTAGTTTTGAAGTCAGGAAACTTTAGCAGGTTCAAGGAAGGTAGACCGTGGGCTCAGTGTTTATTTCTTAAATATCAACACTTTCCCTAAAATTTTTACATTACTTAAGGACTTCAGTTTAACTTCCATTAAAAGGCTATTTTTCAGTAAAATGATTGGGCTTTTTCTTTTTCTAAAGGTGGCTTGTCTCCTTGCTAGGCTAGGCCCTTCTTTGCAGATTAGCTGAACATGCGATATAATAAGCTCAGAGTCTATTAGCTGCCAGGAGCTCAATGCATCAAAACCACAGAGTTTAATTTTTTCTCTTTTTTGGTAGAAAACTTCAACTAAAAAAAAAATACTTCGCTTTACATAAAAACTCTATGGTATGAAACAAGGCTTTTTTGTATATGTTTAATTTTGCATCATAAAATAAGAAATGCATAAAAAACACATTTGGATAATATGCATGCATGTGTATTAAGTAACACACACATGCACAATCCTTGCATGTAGAACTTAGTACTTTTTTGCAACACTGTCCAAAATAGTTTTAGCATAAACGATGCAGGTGGGCCTCCTCAAAGCATTGTTCTATTACAAACAAAACTGCACAATGCTCAGGGAAGAGAGTTTGAGCACAAGTATTGTTAATGTGAAAAGGTGTTATTCCTGCCTACCTCTTCAACACTTGAGCTCTCCATACCACTAAAAGCAAACACTTGATAGCTGTGTCATTCTCCCAAGGCTTTAACAGCATACTTCCAGCTGTCCATACTACCGACCTAACAGCACCAACTCATCATTCTAATCCAGTCTCACCACCAAACTGCAGAGCAAGAACTTTATCTTACTCTACTAACACAAGCTATAGATCACTCTCACTGACACATCCCTCAGCATCACACACATATTTGAGACATGGACGGGAGAAGAACAGTGAATGGGAGTCAGAACCCAGTCTTAAAGAATAGCCATCCAGACTGCCTCCCCCCGCCTCCCCCAGTCACAGGTAAGCTAGGTTTATCCTGCAAATGTTTCGGTATTTAGTTCCCTACGCCTGCACTGACGTCTCAGTGGAGCAAGAGCGACAGCAAAACAGCCCATCAAAAGGTGGGCTTTAAAGCTAAACATTACCGTGACTCAAATGTAATACAAAAAGCAACAAAAAAAGAGTATTCTGGAATTTTGCTTGGCTTTGTTTTCTTGTCAAAAGCAGTTCCTTTGTAGAAATTCTCTGATCAAAGATACATTGCATAAGGTCTTGCTCCCTTGCTTTTCCCCTCTGCATGAGGAAAGACAGCTTGAATGATAAGCTCTAATAGAACAATTCAGTGCTTCATTAACAGGTTTTGCAATGGTATAAAGAGAAACAAGTGCACTGCTAAAACCCAAAAGACACTGAGAAATGCTTTTGGCCAAAAGGGAATAAATGAAAACGACTATCTTCAGAGGGCTTATATTAATCTTTGGGTACCAGATAGCACACTTCACACTATCATCTGTTTACAGTAACTTCAGCAAATAACAGGAACTCACCATGGACGAAGTAGTTCCAGGGCTTCAGAGAATTTATTGTTTAGAAATAAGTTCAGTGCCATTGAACATTCTTCCAGTGCACACTTGAGATCCATCTTGGATGCCCTAAAAAAAGAGCCTTAGTTTAGTCAAACTTTAAATATAAACACAAAATTATTTTTTTCCCCCTATATAACACAGAAGGTCTTCTATAGCAATGTTGTAACTTGTTTTTAAAATCTAGCTTTACAAAAACAAATCTTTACATGTGTGTGCTCTCTTTGCATATTTAAATTATGTTTATGGCTTTGTCCTCCTTTTAACAGTCAATATGCAAAGGAGTAATTTTTATTGCTACTTATATAACACAAATGCTCAACATTTATCACCATGTCCAAACTCTTAATTCACTGTATCAGTACAAATGCCCTTTTAGACTCTCTATTCAGATCTAAATCTTGAGAAAGATGACAAAATAGTATTTTCATCCAAGAATGCAGTAAATAGATGCTCACTCTGCAAAAAGCTATGCCAAAAATAGTCCTGTCAGAAGCCTGCATCTATGCCAAAGGCTTTTGTTGTTCCTAATTCACTTCAAATAAAATCACTTGCACTTGCTTAAGAGGAAGCCATCTAACAAAACCGCTACCTAGGCCAGTTTTGTCTGAAAGACTCAGGAGCACTCACAAATTGCTCCATGGGCAGAACTGCTGAGAAACTGGACATTTATGGTAGTGATGAGCAGCCAGAAGCTACACAGCCTTCAATGTGCACTGCTGGATCTGGAAAAGATAATCTGTCTACAGCTTAAAACCAACAGGTTTAGGCTCTATAATGGGCTTCATCCAAGTAAGCTTAAGCAGTAGTAAGCAACAGATCATGTCAATGAGATGAATATTTAAGTGGTGTCTAGAAGAGAACAACCCTGAAGGAGGAATTTAAGAAAGAAGTGACAGAGGAGAGCTTTGTCTCTGACAGTAACACACACGTGTGCTCACGAAACACAAACCAAGAAAAAGAGGGACATGAAAACATGACTGGACAGGTTTTTTACATGGACTCATCAACTTCTCCTACCCTCCTCCTCTCTCCATCACCCAAAATCTTTAAAAACATTGGCTCTGGTTTTCATATATCTTCTGGGGTAGAAAACTGGGATAAGGCTAGATGACGTCCCCATATTCTTTTTCAGCTTTTTGGTCATTTTTTAGTGGCAGGAATGGAAAAATTCACCTCTGCAAAAAAGAAAATCTCTAGCTCAGTATTGGCAAATACTAGACATTTATTATTGAACATACCAAGAGGCAAATTCTGTCCTTCACAATAAAGTAGTGAATTCCCCAAGAGACTAAATCTGACAGTTTTACCATCAGACTGTTACCAACGATTTTAAATACAATTTAGATACGTTTATTTTCTCCCATACTGGGATTCAACTTGATTATGTATACAATTTTAAGATTTGTGTGATTTTGTGTAGCAAAAAACCTGTAGTTCTTAAAAGCTGAAGCATTTGCAACTCTGCTTGAACAGTTACCATTCGCTATGCTCAAGCTTTCATGTTCTTTGGCTGTGCACACACTGCAGGAAAGGTACTCTCAATGCAACCTACAGCCCTGATCTCCAGTTGTCCAACAACAGTGCCACTGTCACACCCACAGAGAAGGGGCCCTGTGGCGATCCAGTCAACCAGAACAAGTCTTACCAGCAAAGCAGCCGCCTCTTTTCCCATGTGCGTAGGTTTCTCTGCCAGCCCATCACACCCCAGCTTTCATCCCAACATCTAATCCTAGGAGAGGGTCTGGGGAGTGAGCACTGCAACATGGCCCACATTTGCCCTACTGTATAGGTACAGGTACCAAAGTCTTTATTAGTCTGTACTGATTAGTACTGTACAGCTGGCGGAGAGCAAATCTACTACATTTGTGTTCTCTTCATTGCTGGCCATTGCTGGCCTATGTCACCAATGACATACTGTCCCATTGCCACTATCAGTTTCTGTTCTCTCACTTAAATGCCCTTAAGCTAGATATCTAAATTGCCCTCCAATTTTCTTAAAAGTATTTCAGGAAAGTTACTGTACAGCAACAGGTCTATGTATAAATATATATTATGTCTATATATATTAAGTCTATGTATAAATACACAAGTCCCAATAACAGATAAAAATCCTTCAGATAAAGTAGTAGCAGTATCATTTTTTTTTCTGTCTGCGGCAGGAGGAAAGTCAGTATTTTGTTGTTACTTCAATACCACTCTTTGTACGCTAGACTGCACTGAAAAACATAGAACATATAGGTACAATTTAAAAATCAGACTACACTGGCTAATCTTACTTAACCCACTATCCATACATTCATTTTTACAAGGCAGTTCTATTAATTATAGGAATATATATCACAGTTTTTTATTTTTATTCAGAAAGCTTTACATTGTGCATTTAAACACATTGGGTTTACTACAAACCTCAGCTTTGAATCCACTTTAACTGAAATGTTACAACTGAACTGTATAAAATGTAGTTGTTTTGTTTTTTTCATTTTCAAAGTCCTAAATCTTCTGCTATATAAGCCTGTGTGATTCATCTTTAGGTTACTCAATGACAGAAGTATATCTGTCAGTTTATTTTTCAAATTTCTTCCACTATACATAGTACATAAACAGTTTCTGAAACACACCTCTCAGTGAAAAACTGAGAAAGGATAAAACAAGAGTAGTAGCACTGTTCCAAGATGACTACAAAATAAGGTACCATTTTCACTACAAATTCAACAGGATCATACACAATTTTTGGTTTCCCCTTTTAATATAGTTTGCTTAATCTTAATAGTCTTAAACAGTACACCCTCCAAAGAACAGTTGTAAGAAACAGAGACTCATTTATAATGACTGAAAGTTTTGTACAACTCAATTTTATAAGCTAATTCCATGAATACCATCTGCTAACAAACAACTTTCAAACAACTAATTTTTACCTAAATTTACAGGTTGTTCATTTATTCTTGTATGCAAGCAAGGACCTGAGTAAGTCCCTCAGTAACATGCTATCACCACCACCATGTTCCCATGCCTCTAATACTCATTTCACATTTGCTTTTTAGGAACCTACATTTCACTCAGAAGATACTGGTTAGATTACACATTCCATTTGCTCTGCCTTTCCTGCTAAGAAAAATGGCTTTTCTTTTCTAAATATCAAATTAGAATCATAGAATGTTTTGGGTTGGA
>KL287377.1:21725-32286 GCA_000699545.1 Podiceps cristatus | reverse complement strand
CCACACCTATACTGCTCCCTACGTAGCTGGGTCTCTGCGCAGTGACCGTGTTATAGCTACCTGCTAGTCACAAAAAAATCACGCTACACAATTGTAGAAAAGTAAAGCAAGCAAAAGCTACACCAGCATTGGTGTCAGGTGCCTGCTTATTAGCTATCGCTTATCGCTGTTCAAAAACCACCCTCTGAGCAGGCCAAGGCAAGTTCGTGCAAGGAAGCGTGACAGGTCCCGAGGCCCTGTTGTAGCCTGGCACATGTCAGCGCCATATTTACAGGGTTACAACGCTGTACACAATATTCCTGTGTCCCATTGGTTTTTGCCAACCTCCAGACAGTTTTTTAGGTACAGTGAAGTTACTAACTTTTCATCTTTTGAAGAAGCTAAATGTAACACGTGCCTAGTTTTTAGTTGCGTAGCCATGAAGCAGATTGAATGTGGCATCTCCCAAAATATTCTGTTCTGTCAGGACTGAGCTTGGATATTATCTTACCTACCGACCTTTCAGTCCTAGGGGAGCGTTATGCTCCCACTCACTATTTCTGCCTATTTCTGTAGTATTTTATTGAAGAAACTGATTGCAGGAACAGCTTGCCAGTAAGAGTTGGTATTTGTCTCTGCTGAAGAAAACATTGGATAAAATCTTGGCCTAGAACCAAGAGGTCTTCTCTGAGAATAAGAAGTTACAGCAGAAACTCTGCATGTATTTATATTTTAGGGAAAAAAACACTGTTAGGGACAGATTATATCCATCCTGGCATTCTGGGGAAGTACAGCTGATGTGACCTCATTAAGTGGGACTTTTTGGTTTGGTTTTGGTTTTCTTTTTGTTGTTGTTTTAATAAAACCTCTTTCTGAACAAGTAGCTGTTGAGGTTCTAGGTCATGAACATAAAACGTAGGTTCAGACAGTAAAATGTATAATCCTTGTGTCTGATATGTAAATTAAAAATGGAATAACCCATGGAAAGTCACAGCAGACCAAGATCCCAGCTGTGTGGATTTTGCACTGCAAAATCATGTGTTGTCACACTTTTCTTAAAATGTTACAAGCCAACCGCGACATGTTTGGTGGAGTTTCACAGGAGAAGCTGTTTACCCGTGCAACAAGAGGATAAATGTCTTGATTTGTTACAGACTTGACCGTGTTCCAGTAGACACCAAAATCCTGTAAATGAAGTGCCGAGTACCACTTGTGCCAGTTCAGTTAGGCAGAGTTTAGCTTGCTTAGACAGGACTGTCTGCATTACTTTTCTGATGCTTCCTAATATAAAAGTAATGAGTTCACGGTGGGATCTCGTCTCTCTCCTGCTACAGCGCACCTCCGCGTGGCTTCTAGCCTTCTGCGTGAGGAAATCAGGTCGTCCTAGAGACAAAACCTAGGTTGTTTCATTTGTCAGCGCTTAGAGGAACTTGCAGCGCTTTCAAACAGCATTTTTACAAAATTTTATTTATTTTTTGTGCATGTGGCTTCCAAATAGTCCTTCATTCATCATCTTTTTAAAATGGGCAACAGTAATCACAATATCCTGATTAATTTTCCACAACCTTTGTGCCCATATTAGTATTTCATTATTAGGGAATGTGGTATATCTGTTCTGGCACTGAAAGAGCATTAGCTCATTGCAGCACTTCTACTGCAGTTACACACAGTACAAGTTAGTAGCCTTTCCCTATAAAACTCTGAGGAGACTCATGCTTAAGACCCATCCGTGTTGTATTCCCAGAGTTTACTGCTGCAAACCTGTCAGGGGTATTGGGACTCCTCTGTGATTTATAGACTGCGATTCTCTCTTCTCATTTATTATAGCAGCAGTGCAGCTTTCTACCAAATGAGGGTCCTGTGTTCAGTGTAGGTCTATCTTTTGTGTAATCCTGTAGATCACTAGGTTGTTATTTTAATCCTAAATTATACATGTATTGAAGCAGAAAGCATTAGAAATTGGCTCATGGTTTTTATTAGCCTTTACCTACACAAAACATGCTTTCAGTTGTAATAAAGCCTAAAAGCTTATTAACTTGCTTAAAGGGAAACATTTGTGTAACGCAAAGTAGTGGAACAAAAGTGCTTGTAAATATCTTAAACCTGTTGTGATAACGTTTTATGTTTTTGTTTTATTCCCAGTTCTGGACTGCTAGCCTTAGGCAAGCCCTTGGACAGAGAAAGCACTGATCGCTATATTCTGATTGTTACGGCCTCGGATGGCAGACCAGATGGGGTGAGTTGCTTGTGAATGTTTAAGAAAATGGGCTGTTAAAATATGTAGTTAAGCACTTGAAGTAGTCTAACTGTAGCGTCTTTTATACCCATCTTGACCAAATATATCTTTAATCTGCAGCAATTTTCCTTTATCTCAAAAAGGTTGTTGTAGATAAAGCCTATGTATCACTGGGGATATGTCCTTTGACCTTGAAACAAAGTGACTTTGCTGCTACTTGTGCCTTTTTGTTAATCTTCAGCAAGAACCCATGCAGTCAAGGTTTCGCGTCATTCAGATGTGTGCATCTTCTTACTGTTTCTTTTCCGTCATACTAAATAACCACTTTTCCTTCATACCTTTTCCTAAAGATCAGATGCGGGCAGCTGTATTATAGATTTGTGCTTTATCTAGGCAAATGCATTGAACTTTTTTCCAGAATTGGCAGATGAAAGCACTGTCCAGCTTCTGGGTTTTTTAAGCCCTCAGGGAAAATCTGGTAAACTGCTTGTGCCACTAATCTTAAAAACAAAACAAAAAAACCCACGCCTGTTTTATCAGGAGGTATTTCTAAGTCTTCTGTGTTTGCATTGATCAGGCCTGCCGTTGACCCCACAATCGAACCGACAAACTACAGCTCATGTTTGTGTTTAGTATAACCAAACCGTGATTTTCAATTTTCATGTTAAAAAATGGAGAGCTATTTAAGGATATGTGTTTATTTATCAAGCAGAGGCAAGGAAATTAGTTTTTCTAAAAGTGTGCAGCAATCCCAATGGGGGATTTACCACAGTTGGATTGGGCAAGGCACATGGGAGTGCGACAGTTCTTCTCTGGACTTGCGCCATGCAGGAGAAGTCTTTATGTATCTAACCTTAAAATTACAGCATACAAGGGCAGATCCAAAACAACAGAACCACATTATCTGGGCTATTCTAGGAGGCAGCGTTCGGCTTTGAGATAGAAACAGAGAAGTCTTTGACAGTTTGCTAAGAAGCGATCACAAAAGCTCTGTAGTTTGGACCCTTGCTCACCCTGTCTTCACCACAGCAGAAGAAAATCTTACGTATTATTACTGTGGCATGCTTTTTACCCTATTTTTGCTTCTTCAGTTTATAAGATTTGCCTTCCTGCTCAGTATTTACTTGGAATTTTTTTTTTCCCAAAGCACTGAGAAAATTTTAGAGCCTTTATACAGTTCTGTGGCAATATGGAGTAACTGTAACAGAGCCTATACCTTTTCCATTACACATCTGGTTACAGTTATCTTCAGTAATTCATTTTAATATTTGTAAGTTTGTTACTTGTGACCTACTCTCCGTTCTCGATACTGTCAAATCAATTGTTTTTATCTCTAACTTCCAGCTGTGAAATCTGAAGATTTAAAGAAAAGATTTGTGTTCGGTTTCAGACTATGTAATGCTGCTGAAATACTGTCTGGGGCGTAAAAGACTGCTGAAAAGATATTTCCCCTTCCTTTTACCTAGAGATTAATATTTTTTGTCGTGGAATGTAACTGTGGGCGTCTGATCCATTTCAACACTCAGAAGAGGGTAGTTGCTTTTTAAATAGAAATCCAGTTAATCATGGCATGCTGCTTAGCATAGAATAGTTGTACATAAAGTGAGAGATGGCTTTTGAAGCTCAACTGTGTAAAACCCACCAATAATAAACGGTGGAGATCTTCATTAGGATTGTCTCTGAACTGGGCTGATGTAGGGTGGACCACCTGTTGCAGAAGTCATCGCATTGGTGCTTCAGTCTGTGAGCAGTTCAGTAGCCAGGCTGGAGCAAGTAGCAGCCCTGTTGTTGGCAAATGGACTGTTCTTTTATTCTTCTCGCATCGCCTTGGCCAGTGAAGACGGGCCTAGAGGTTCCTAGAGGTGTGCTAATACGAGTAAGAACAGTAGCATTCTCAAAAGTAACTGGAATGATAGGCAAAGTACAAGGATTGCCTCAAGCTGCGCCAGGGGAGGTTTAGGTTAGATATTGGGAAAAGCTTCTTCACTGAAAGGGTGGTCAGGCATTGGAACAGGCTGCCCAGGGAAGGGGTTGAGTCTCCATCCCTGAAGGTATTTAAAGAACGGAGAGATGCAGTGCTTGAGGGCATGGTATAGATGGACTTGGCAGTGATGGGTTAACGGTTGGACTCGATGACCTTAAGGGTCTTTTCCAACCTTGACAATTCTATGATTCTATGATTTTTTTTTTTTTTTTTTTACAGGAGGTTTGGGGGGCGATTTGGTTTTTTTTTTTATTTGTGGGGGTTTTTTGTTTGTTATGGGGTTTTTTTAGAAAAAATATCAAGAGTATCCCACAAGGAAATCATATCATTAGATCCCAGAAAACTATTTTGGTATCAATGAAAGGTATTTGTGATTTCCCAATGCTGGCATAAAACTCATCGATTCTCAATAAGGAAACAGTTCTTACTAGTACAGCAGTCACTTGACAAGCAGAAAAATGAGCAAAAGAGCAGCAGGTCGCTTGACACTTTGGTACTGAACGCTCTTGATGGATAGTGTTGTTATGTTGTTGTTGCTATAACAACAACAGACACTTATGAAAAAATCCCCTCCCCTGCTCTCTCATTATCTGCTTTCCTCCCTCAGTACCATATGTTTTTTTTCCTGGAGTACGTTATCCGCAGGTGTGTGTGTGTGAATTGAGCTCACAGTGAAATGTGGTCACACTTTCTTACTTGTGTGCGTTCTCTTCACTGCTGCTTGGTTTGGGGTCTTCATCACTCTCTGCTGTAGCTGTTTTCCTCAGTTACAATACTTTCTGCGAGCAGTGGGGCATGTTTCTGTTTTGGTTTTTTTTTTTAAATTGTCCGGCAATATGGCTTACTTGGCAAGTTGACTTGACTGCTCTTGCACCCAAAGCTTCTGGTGACAGTACGTTAAACAAAAGCATTAGGAGTGTCCTGGGCTTCCCAGTGTCACAAACAAGGCTGTGTGAGTCTCGCGGCTTTTATTTTACAAAGAGATGGAACTGGGCAGCTCAGCCCATTAAATCTCTGTGCCTTTTCCATGTTAGAAAATGATGGTTTTGACTAATTTTCAAGGCTTCTTTGTGTCTTTGCACAATTTCATTGATTTGCAGCTCTTTTGGACTTACTCTCAGCTATTTGACAGGCTCCTGCATCAGGGACTCATTTAGCTGGTGACATGGCAAACTCTTCTAAGGACATTGGAGGCTTGTTTCAACAAGTCAGTGAAATTTCACAGAGGACCTTTTCTTTGTAACTAGTTTATAGCAGAAAGCAATGATGTCTCTTTAAGAAAAAAATAATTCCTACAGTTATAACTCTACTGCTCCCCAAACCTAATTCACCTGCTGCTTGTCCTCAAGGCTTGCTTTTTTGAACAATTCTATTAGTGCCTACAGAAAACAGGTGGTCTGATTGAAGAACTTGTTTCAGTTTCCCTAAAATCACAAAGTGAACTCCACAGGCAGGTGAAACTTAATTTAAATGACACTAGCATATTTTAGCTAGTAATGTATAAAACCCGATTTCCTTCCATCCAACAGTGGGCTGTGAAACTACTCATTAGTGTCAAATATACTTTGGGTAAGGTTATGTATTCTATATGTGCTTGTTTCTTTAAAATTTGAAAGGAATTTAAAGAGAAAAGACTTTATTAGTCTGTTTTGGGTTTTCTTTTGTTGTTGGTGGATGGGTTTTTTTTTTTAGCTGGAACTTTCCTCATCAGTTACAACATGAAAATTTAGCATTCGTACATTTTTGTAGTTAGATTTTATGAAAGCAGTCGTAGGATCAGAGGATAATTTGGGTTGCATGGGATCTCCAGAGGTGATACAGTGCAAGCTTGTCTGTCGAGCACAGTCAGATGTGGTTGCACTGCCAGTTTAATGGGGAGCAGATTACTTAACTTGTAGCCTTCAAGTATAAAGATGCATAAAAAGCCATGTTAGGACTCTTACGTAGTGGAAAAAATAAAACATTTCTGTTGATGTTTCGTACTTACCTGAGAAAGTTCAGGCTTTGTAATTTCAGCGAGTGAATTTGCTTCAGAAATTGTGAACAGTACTCAAGACATTTCAGTTCAGCTAAATTCTGTGGTGAACAAAGATTTTTAGCCATTATAACATAGATTTCAAAGGAACATAACTTCAGCTTATTTAATTTTTAAATAATAGTGTATAAAATACTGCATTTTAGAAGGAATACTTCAGATGAAAAATGTTGCTATGCTTTGAAATCGTTGAAGCTTTCAGAAAGAAATTTATCCCATGCTGCTTTAAAATTTGTCTGTCTTAAGGTGGTGACTCGCTCATCTGTTCAACATTGTTTTCATAAAACTGAGAATGTTTTTCTCCATCGAGATAAGTAAGGCTCACTGTGTGGGTGAGGCCGGCATTTCAGTGTTGAGTCTGCAGGCTCTGGGATCGGCTCACCTGGAGCAAGCAGAAAGAAAGGGCTGGAAAGATTGATCATCTTTCCTACCTTTAACACTGCTCCATTTCCCACACTGGTTGCCATCTCCAGCCCTGACAGGGTCATCTTCGGTCCAGGGACACATGCCAAAATGGATCGATCTTTCCACTTCTGGTATCTCCAGGAGTTTGGGGGTCAGCACGCGGGGCAGCACCACACGGGATCACCCTTCTGCTGGGGGTACAGCAGCCCCAGTCTCTCGGGGAGCAACGTTTGTACGAACCGTTACCTTTCTCAACCCACAGGTTACTGGATTCCTGGTCCCCGAGGTGCCGAAACGCTGCCACTGCAGCTCTGTACCCTGCCTGCCCCTCTCTGCTGTCAACCCCACGGGATATTGGCCTAGTACGCAGTATATAACATGGCATCAGCCCTCCTTTTTATCCCCAATGTTCTCTAGAGAAAAGTCATTGTTCCCTGTCATCATCTACAAAGCCTGTTGAACACATTTTTGCATTTGAAAAGTCTGTGGTCCTGCACGCTTGAAATTTTTGGTATTTTAATGGTATTTTTTCCTGCTCCCTTTTCTGTGTCATTAATAAAGGGTCTGAGAGACTTTTAACAATGTTGCTATGGCACTAAGTAGTTGAGGTTTCTGTGTTCTAAGCCCCAAGGCTTATTTAACTACCTAATGTTGTGTGGTGGCAGTCATGTTGACACCTTTTGACTTTGGGGGACTGCTTATTCCGTCAGAATTAATCCAGACCTACTTACGCCTTCACCAAGCACTACGGCTTTCCATTTAGCGGTGTGGCCTGGCTGACACCGTTTCATCACTTTTGCATGCCTTATAATGCTCGATTGTTTAAAATGCTCAACTGTGCTTCCCAAGTTATTGTTATTCTGATTTATAACCTGGAGCATTAGCAGGCTTGCGGTTCTTCTCTGACCTTGGAATAACGTGACCTACCACCCGTCACTGTTAACAATATGACACAACAAACAATTAAGTATGTACTAATTGAGTAGTCGGGGAAAATACTTTTATTTCCCTGGTAATGAGACTTAGTCATAGATGGGCAGAAGAATGACACGCAAATAAAAAACTGTATCAAGCTCAAATTGTTTTCACAAATTGTGGTATGTTTGGATGGGATTTCAAGGCAAAAAATCATGTCTTTGCATTTCAGAGGGAGTTGTTGAAATAAATATGCATGACTTCTGTTAGAAGTAAGAGCCTTCTATGCTATTTATTTTCGGCTTGCGCAAGTGTGTATGTGTCAGTTCATTTATATAGATAGAACAGGAAGTTCCATTGTATTGTCTTACTGTGTATTGTGTGATTTCAGCAGAATTCAAGCCTCCATATACAAATGTCTAGTCCTGAAAATATTCACCCAGCACTTCAGAAATGTGTTTCTGCCCAAGTCTTGGCAAAACAGAGCAGCTCAGTGCCTAGTTTACAAAGCCATTTGGGAGTTGGTAATTAGGTATTTTTAAAAATGGTCAGTTGGGGGTGTTCCCAGCCTCCCAGGCAGCTACAGCCTGCCTTTTTCATATGGCTGGAGGAGAGCATCGGCATGGATGTCCCTTGTCACACTCGCTTTGGGGTACCCAGAAAATGCTGACGGTGGTTCACATTCTCTTGTATGTCTTAGAGGACTCAGCATTTACTTAACCTGTTTTCCCAGAGTGTGTCTTAACCACCAGGCCACTGCACTGCTTTGGAAGTCCAGGAACAGCTATTGGCCATCTGCTCTTTTGAAGTTCAGCTGTTCAATCTGACGCAAAAGATCAGAGGCAACCTAGCTCTGGGAGGGTTCCTCTGAACACCATGAATCCAAGATCTTGCCTGTTAACCTCAGACTGTGCCTGTTTCTTCTGCTATAAACACTTCATGAAAAAAATGAGAATAATTTTAGCATTGTAGCCCCCAAGACTGTTTTGGGGCCATGTTTCCTGAGAAGACAGAGGCACCATCGGGCAACCCTTAAGAAGGCATCCAAGAAAGAACTGTCTCGGTGGTCTGGGCTGGCCCAGAGCGACTGGGTGCTGAATGCAGGGGTTGAACTGACATTTTTGAAGACATTTTAAGTCTTTTTTGTGCTTTCTGTGCGTGGTTCTGGGTACCTAGCACTGGATTTCAGATTCCACTCTGATATCTGATGCATAAAAGAGACTGCAATGTTTAACCTTTAAGTGTGGCTAAAATGTTCATGGATTTGCACTATACTCAGTACAGGAGCTTAAATCAGTGGGGCAGAGAATTTAGAAATTCAGAAAAAGTGTACTCCTGGCTACAGGGTGCAGAAGTACGGTGTCCGTAGAAGGTCATGGTAGTCTCTCTGCCACAACAATGCCCTCAGAAGGACCAACAGTTGAAAACCAGTGTTAGCTCACCTTAGAATCTAGTTAACTAATTGCCACAGGCTGTAAGTGGAAGTAGAATAAATGCCATTATATTCTTGATCCTAGACGAAGACCTGTCGGAGCAGGGCGGCCTAATAGTCTCTCTGTCCCAGGGGCCTGGTGTGCTTTGTGTAGACACAGATTCCATGCCATACTCCTCCTTACTGCCTCGTTCTTGATCAGAGCAGACCGACATTTCAAGAGGGTGTTCATCCACTGACTGAACCATAAGTAGCCTTATTTCAGTGCCTTGTGCTCCATCATGTAAGCTAGACTTAGGTGTTTTAGTCATCTCAGAAGATCATTAATAATTTAGAGCATCTGTCTCCCATGACACGTGAATTAATGACATTCCCTAGAGCAAACAGGTAGCACTGGATCAAGGTAATTTAGACAAAGATTTACTGCTTGACTAGCATACAGAGAATTAATTAATTACACTGCATTTTCTGTTACTCCTATAAATATTACTTCTGTTTGCTCCACATCAGTTCCATTATCTATCAAGAACAAAGCATGTGCACCTCTTTCAGTAAATACTCACTGAACAGAGATTTTGTGTACAAAAAGGCTTCTAGTGAAGAAGGTTTCTACTTAACTGACCTTTTTGTAATCACTAAAACAAGATTGCCAAAAAAAATAAAATCAATGGAATCTGTTCATACTGTGGAACTTTAATACAACCTTAATGTAGCACATTTATTTTGATCTATTGGTGCAGTGGGAAGGAATAATTCTTAAATATATGAAAAGGAACAATATAAATAGATAAATGATTTTGTACTTCCTCTTCTAGAGAACAACTCCTCAAATTATTTTCTTTTCAATAATACAAACTGTAACTCAAGAGAAATACAGCCTATTACTATTTTCCCGACAAGTTAGGTACTTTGTATGCGAAAGCCTTAAAAATTTCAGCTGATCTGTAAATTTGAGTTTGCAGGAGAAGAATTTGTCCAGCCAGACTTCCTCTTCTGCGAGAAAAGGGTTTTCTCTGTGCATCAGCTCTTTTTTTAGAGCAAACTTTAGGAGAATCACAAACTTCCAGTGTTTGTGCAACTTGTCTGCTTGCATTGCATGGATAATATTCCCCATAAAGGCCTTGATTTCAAATGCTAACAGGGAGGGGGTGATTTCAGTAATCCTCATAAAGGAATAGATTGATCAGTTTTCAATCAAAGATTTTGAGCAGATTGTAATTCCATTTTGAAAGATGACTTTAATTATTTTAAGGTGAGAAACAATTCTGCCCCAAGGATTATTGAAGTATTTTGTATCCCAAAATAAATAATCTTGAGTAGAACTATGTTAAAATAGATCTTGCAGGAGAGTTCACAATAACAGAAATGTATAGTGTCACATTGGGTATACATTACTGTTATTGTGTATCTACAATAATACCACAGTCATGACATTAAATACCATGTCCCTGAAGTCTGGTTAGACTGGAAAACGTAAGGCAGGCAGCCTGTTTTTCAGCCAGCGCTGTATGTGCAAAGTTAATGCGCTGAAGAGCAGAGGCAGCTCTTGCCCAGCCCCCTCGTAGCTGAGCCTGC
>KL287377.1:4306-21694 GCA_000699545.1 Podiceps cristatus | reverse complement strand
TTCGAGAAACCTGCTCTTCTTCATGGAGCAGCGGTGGAGTCTCCGGTTCAAAGGAAATAGCGAAGCCGCGCAAGTGGCAGCTGAAGGCTCAGGCAGCCCGCATGCCTCACCTGTTCTGAAGCTCTCGGGTTTGGTTTGTGATATAAGGGCACTGGTAGAGATGCCCCAGCTTTATCCATTTGTGATTAAGATAATCCTGAACTTTTAGTTTAGATGCAGACCTGTTTTTCCACAGCTTTGTCTCTGCCAGGCTGCATGACACATGTAGCCTATTCTATACGGTAGCCTCTAACCACGTTAGGTGACGTGTGCCCACGGTACGCTCTAAATTTGGGTTGCTTGGCCTGGGTTATATAGCTTGGGTTATAAGCTACCAGCTGCTGCTGCTTCATCTCACGGAAACGGTAATGTTTCATTCCTGTGGTACTGAGGTGCTTTTCGGCTGTTTGGACAGCAGATCAATAGCCTTTCTCTTCCACAAATAGCCACGGAGGGTTGGAGCCCTGGCCATTACATGGCTGGTGACTTGCACACCAGTGGAAACCTATCCTGTCAGTCCCATGCATTTGTCAAGGACAGTTCTTGAATGTACATGACTTTTTCTTCTTTTTCCGCTGACATTCTTGTCTTTTATATTTTCGTTTTGGATGTGTGAGGTTTTAGTTTTGAGGGGTTTTCCTTTGGGGATCTATTTTTGTGTGTTCGACAGCTTTTCTCTTTGTCTCCTCCCCAGGCTTTTTCAGCTCTTTTTCATTAGCGTAAATATTGACAGGCTCCAGCCTTGTCTTTCCCTTCAGCCTCAGTCTCCTCTCTCCTGAACTTCTTCTCAGTCCAGCTGGCCATTTCTTCTTTATAACTTGGAGAGGTGTAGAGGGTCGATAGATACCGCTTTTAAAGTTCTCATGCCCTACACTGGAAGGAAACAAGGTCTGAAAATACCCGAGGCTTGTGGCCTTGCTGATAGGAACAGACCGGAAAAGAATAACATGCTCCCCTTCCCCATGGCCTGGTGGATGTTGTGATTTATGCAGCCTCTGTGCATTCAAAAAGGTTAGTGCCCAGGGCCATAACCAGTTGCACGTATTTACCCATCACTTTTTCTGACTTTGTCGCTTCACTGTCATCCTCCATTACCAGTCGTTATTAGATTCCCATTATCAATGTCACTCTTCAGGCTGTCACTCTCCCAGAGCACTGAACTTGGGCAGCGTGGCAATTTACCTGTTACATAGTTCATTTATATTTTATTTTGGTCCTTAATCACTCCCAGCATTTTAGGGTCTAAGCAGCTGTTTCCTCTGTTTGGTAAAGAATAGCTATTATTTTGGATATCATAATTTAAGTGTAGTTCTCTTGAAATGAATATAGATGAGTCCTGATATGCAGATCAGAAGCATTATTTACAGTTTCTCTTTTGATCAAATAAGGCCTTGGGCTTTGCCTCAGATCTTATTTGCAAACTAGTTCTATCTAGAGATGATAGCATTTGTCTTAGAGTTTGTCTAAATTAATAAACTCACTTGACATCAGAGCTAAGAACATTTCCTCTCCAAGGCACAGAATGCTCTCATCAATTCCCAACTTCAATTTAAATGGCAGGCTACAAATAAAATAAGTCACAAGTGAAATTTCCTATCATCCATAACATTTATCAGGGTCTGGCGTACTTAAGACAGAAGATATTTGTGGAGGTGATGTAAATGTTACGTGTATTACTTATGGAAGAATTATATACGTAAGGACTTATTTTAGTGGCCCTAAGAAAGCTATAAATTGCATCAGTGGATCTTTTGTTTGACTTATGTTTATTATAAAAGAGAAGAAAACACTGTTTGCTTCAGAAATAAATATGAAATGCCTGATACAAGCCTGTACTACTTTTTTCCCTGCATGAATTTCTGGTAATAGCTTCAACGCTCCTTTACAAACCATACTTGACAAATCTTTTGTAGAAATGCCTAGTTTTAAAACAGCCAAGGCATTTTTTTTAATCCGTACTGTATTATCTGGGGATTTGCATGAGGAGTATCCATTCAGTTGATACACAAAAACAGTTGCAAATTGGGTCTCTCTCTCTCATTACTTTGGGGAACCACTCAAGTTTGTTTAAAGACTTTTAGTGGTAATTAAACATATGTCAAGAGCTTTAGCAGAACAGCAGCTCTGTTTCAAGAGAGTGCTGTTTTACTGTCTCTTTTAGGATCATCTACAAAACTCTGCAACTTTCATCATTCCTTAAGAAATTTGTGAAACTATTTGCTTTCATTCTGAAGTCTGTCATGAACAAAATAGCACGTATACAATCAAGGGGGTAAATTAAAAGATTCTAGTTGCGACTGATTTGCTTCAAATATCTTTTATTCAAACATCATCTTTTTCTCTATTCATTTTCCCCAAGCTTTGCAAGGAAAAACCTGCTTTGTGCTGCTGGTAGTTCTAAGCATTATGTTAATTTAAGTCTGCCGTACGCAAGTCACCTTGCAGTGGCACAAGGCTAGAACCAAGCAGAGGACAGTAATGTTGTAGGGAGCTGGGAACGTAGGTTCCAGGTATGTCTTACAGCACTTGGAAGTATGAGAACCAATGAATGAAGAGAAATTAAATCTTGCCCTTAATCTTGAGGCTATGAGATGTGCAATACAGCTGTCTTTTTTTCCCTCAACTAGCAAGACAAGAAAACTAGCTTTGCAGAAGTAAATGAGCACCTAATGGGAACTTGTCGTTCAATGTAACTTTAGCTGTGTTGGTAGTCAAACGTGAGAATTCCTTTTAGAGCTCCTCATGCTCTTCATTACTGACTTAAAAATGTTGATGTGATGAGTTGTGACAAAGTTAAAAGCATCACCGCCTCCCTGCCTGTGTGCTGGAGGTTTCCTTGGTGGAAGAACTGAAGCTACTAACATAGAAATGGAAGTGCGGCTTACCTGACAGTAGGAGCGGTCTCAGGCAGCCACTGCTACCTGTAGTTGAAAATGGTACTTAGAAACGAGATGCTTCTTTAATGATACAAGAAACTGAGCTTCATATGAAATACAGTGGCACTTTCTCAGTGTGTTCACTTTTCTCCTCTCTCTGTGCACACACTTTTTATCCCCAAAGCATGCGTTTGCTACCTGGGAGCCTGCTCCCCTGTTGAACCAGTGTGCCAAATAGTTACTTGACTGCTATAAGAAAGGGTATGACCCACCAGCCTACTTGCTCTCTCATTTTCTGTTCCAGTGACAGACTGAAAAGAGGTTATGGCTAGCCCTGAACGTAACTTCTAAGCGATGATTATTGAGTCAATGCGATTTTAGTGTTGCTGGTGATTTTTTACATTATCCACAGGACGGATGATCATGATGTTACCAATACTGCTCCGTGCTGCAGTTCTGAATGAGCCACTGTAATTTATTCTAGTTGGCTAATAACGGCTATTTCAGAATAGCACGCAGGTCTTAAGCTGTGGCTTGCAGAGTGCTTAAGCAAATCTTTGGAGCCATCTAATGGGGATATTAAAATGTTGATTTTATTTAATAATTGATTATAGAGTTTGTGCTACTAATGGCAGAACTGCTGCTCTATGCATCTCAAAGAAATCAAGGTAGCTAGCTGACTACCACTTCACTTTAAAAGGCTGGCATTTTAATGGCAGAACTGCTGCTCTATGCATCTCAAAGTAATCAAGGTAGTTAGCTGACTACCACTTCACTTAAAAGGCTGGCATTTTTCCATCACTGGGATAACAAATGTTTCCTGTCTTCTGATGGAATAGCAGGAGTTTTGAGTAGTTCCATATGCTTTCTCATTTTCAGAGTTTGTTGTTACTGATTCAAAGGAGGAGAACAGAGGCATTGCTGCTAACCCAGAGCTTGTTTTGAATGCTCCGCTTGGTGATCTTGCCACTGAATTCATCAACTTTTGGTAGCTTGCTGGATTGTGACTAATATAAAAATGAAGATAAATTTGAAGTATTGATATTATTACAGGACCTTATTTTAGTACTCTTGGAAGTTTAGGAAGAACAGAAAACTTAATTTATAAAATAATATTCTTGTTTGGCATCACAATAAAACATTCTGCGTTTCACAAAAATATTGCTTTTTTAATTCATGAGTGCAAGTATAACTTAAGACTTGATAAAAAGTGGAGCTCCCTGCTGTGTGGCTGTGTTGGCTTGCAGGTGAGGTAGGATTCTGAGGTGAGGTAGGAAGCCAGTAAATGTGTTGTCATCAATTTGAAAAATACTAAGATTCTCAGATAACAAGAGTTGGGAAACAGTTCCAAATGTCTCTTCTTCTACCTCCCTCTCTCCTTTCTTATAAAACTCCCACAAACTTTTTTTTTTTCCTTTGCAAAACTAAGCGAAGCAAAAACTCTTCAATTTTTCCAAGTCTTGTTAGTCTGACCTGAAATCCCATGGCACCAATGACAAGTCCTATCCCCCATTACAGAATAACCTATAGAGTATCTCAAGAAAGCTTTTGCCCTTCATATGAACAAGTCAGACTGGTAGTTGATTTATTGCTGTTTGATTCAGGTAACCCCTATCTAATGACAAAAAGGCATCAGAAAACTCAGTTCTTCGTGTTCTTATCCAAGGAGTGCAGAGAGCAGGTTCCCAGTACCTGTCTACCTTGTGAAGGCAAGCTAGAGCGCAGCGTATAGAAAACACTTTTGCTTCATCACGCTGAAATATTGTCATTTTTGTGCTCAGGGGGAGAAGCTATTGCTTATGTCCAGTCAGAACTTCTCCTTTCAGTTTACACCCATTTTTTCCTCCTGACGCTGGCTTGTCCTTCCCCGAGGCAGGGCTGGGCAGCCGTCCTTGCTGAATTTCACAGGGTTCCCCTTGGCCAATTTCTCAGGGGGCTAAAGTCCTTCTGAATGGCAGCCCTGCGCTCCGGCGTACTGACTGTTACCCCCAGTTCGGGGTTGCCTGCAAACCTGAGCAGGGTGTGCTTCGTTACCGCCTCTACGTCATTGATAAAGATGTTAAAAAGGATCTTACAATTCACCCTAAAACCCAGGTTGTATTAAGCAGAGCTCAGCCTTCCCCACTGCCTTCACCATCTCCTTTTAGGTGAAACCTGGCTCTCCTTTGGTACCTCTTCAAATAACCTTTCTAGACTTACTCCAGTATTTCAGTGAGCTCTGTATTTCTAGTAATATTATAATGATTGGGTTTCAAGAAGGCTTGACGTGAAGAAAAGTTCCCCTTTTTGTTCAAGACATAAAAGTATTGCTGCAGGGTCACATTGTTAATAGCATGCTTCCAGAGCAGAGGGTGGCTTGGGTTTGGAAAAGCACCATCATTTAAGAGAAGTGCTCATAAGAGTTCCCCATCACTTGTTGCTGTGTTTATCTAAAATAAATACGGGAGACCCTCCCCACTGGCATGCATTTGTGTGCAAAAGCTAGGCCTGGAATTCACAACAGTAATTTTACTTCCAGCACTTGATTCAGAAGTTACAGGATGCAAAGGCATGTTTTGGCGGCTGTTCTGAGAGCTGCTGTGGACTGATTCAGCATCAGCAGATGTAAACACACCCCACATCCCGTTAAAATTCTTATGAATGGAAAAGAAATATTTTCAAAAAGAGAAATACTCATTGTCTTAAGCCAATGTCTTTTATGCTGTATTTCTCTCAGTTTATTAAATCTAAGAGTGTTTATTACCCTGTGTTCTGTGGAATCAAATTAGCTTCAGAAGACTGATTTACATTCAGTGCATGTTGCACATCAGAGTGTGTTCTGTGTTGACGATGATGCATAAATTGTAAACTACATTTTCCTTCTATAAATGGAATGTGGGAATGGAGGTTTCAGAAACAATTAACAAATAACTGAGCATAAGTAAATACGAGAAGCCAGCCTGAAACATCGTTTTCTTTGCTTGTTTCAAAATATTCTGTATCTTTTCCTTTTTAAGTATTAGGTTATTATATGCTGTTCTTGTGGAACAGATCTGGTTTTGGCATTGGCCTCCATACAAAAACTGTAGAAAAACTCCTCCTGAGAGCGCTGTATTGTGCATGGGTATTACTTATGCCGCTTGCGTGTGTTTGGGATCTGCTCTTTGCTGTGCCGGTAGCAAGAGGGATTGCTAAGGAAGGCTGCTAGCGCAGGTGGCACCTCAGTGAGTACGTGGGACACTGTGCAACTGCACCAGCTGGATTTTCAGCTGTGAAAAGAGGCTCCTGTACCGGTGACTGGGCCGCTTGCCGAGTCTGAGGATTTGGAAGGTGAAGGAGATTGACCTGTTACAGGATCTCTCCTGCAGAGAATAAGTTATCAGATTGAACTGGCAACAATGACCAACGAAAGCATGACCAAATATTATTACGATATTGGGTAGCTTTTAAGTACATTAGTTGTCCTTTGCAAGTACTTTTCCCATGTGGCAGATACAAGGAACTTGCCCCTTAATAGAAATTAGACAATATTCTGCATTTATTTTGGGTAGTTACTGCGGGGACCAGTGAGGGTGTAAAACTGCTTGAGGTTTGTTACATGGGAGGCACTGCACCAGCCGGTGTTTCGGAAAAGGCATACAAAGATGCAGGTTTACAGTCAGACTTTTTTTATTACTGGTTTTTTTTTAAGGAGGTTTCTTTATGAAACCTGTGAGGTGCCACTTTCTGACAGGTTGGTTAGTCTTGTGCCTAAAGCAAAGGGCTCTCAGGGGTTGCATCTGCACGGTGTAATTGCTGTGACTGTAATGTCGTAATAGACTTCCCCCAATGTAGCTTGACGTAAAGTATCTCAGTACCAGAAGGCACGTAGATACAGCACAGGAAAGCTGATTTTGAACGTTCTTTTATTTTACCCTGCCCCTCACAGTAGCAGTGGCTGCAGCATGGACATCGTTACAGTATGGCTGTCGCGGGAGGACAGTACAGAACAGTCTGGACAACCAGCATTAGCGATCTGCGGCAACAAGGCGCCATTGTTAAATCTCACACCTGTTTCTTCTAATATCTATCTCCTTGGTATGCTTGTCTAACAGGATGTATTTATAGAATAAGATAATTTTACTTTCTTTGCATATGAGCTAAATAAAACACTGGAGGAAGCCTTCACAGACTAACGGCACCACATTATAATACCAGAGTAGCCTGTCCCTCCCCTGCTCCGCCGCAGCATCAGCTTACGCTGCTGTTGGTCGTGACAGGTAGTAACGCGTCTTGCTCCCGGGGAAGACGCTATAGCCTCCCTGCACCGCCCGGCCTGTGCTTCTCTGTCCTCGCCGTGAAAGGCTTTCCTGCTGTATAATTTCACTCTTGCTTAGCGTGGTTTTTGCCCAGTAGTGCTTCTCTTCTCCCTGGCAGATGAAGAACACTGTTCATTCCTTTGCTTTGCAACTGATGTCGCAGGCCACAGAAACTTGTGTTACTAGCCTCAGCTCTTCCATAGTTCTGATTATAGAGTATAAAACAAAGGCATGTTTTTGTTACTCTTGCCACCATGTTTAAATTCATGAGGCTCAAACTGAGGCATTTCACCTCAATGCGAAACTATTAAACTTGGGAAACAGAGAAGTTGAGAGATGCTGATGCTTAGGTCTATTCTGAAATAACTAACTGCACGGAGCAACTAGGGTTAGTGGGTGGATCTGCTCCTGCTACCATCTTACACTGTAACAGACCTGAAGCTACAGTTCACAACGGTACCCAATGCTATGCTGGATTTGAATTTGTGGACTAAAATATCTCTGATAGCAAAGATGTTGGCATTTGTTGAATTGTTTTACAATACAGTAATGTATTAAATACAATAACATGGTGGTTTGTGTCCGAAACAGTGTATAGGACCACTGAAAAGGGATCTGACTCAAGCTGTGAAGATCTGCAAACAAAGTATTTCACTCTTCCATTGCCTTGATTTGGATAGAAAATTTCAGTAGGGAGCATAGACATGTTTTGCTGAAATTTTGTGTGTGTTAAACGTAGTTAAGTATGCTGTTCCCACTGGGCACCTCTCTGTATGTTACAGTTGATGTGCTAATGCTTAATTAGGATGACGTGGGTGCAGGGTGATACAGAGATCTCTGAGTTAAGGCCAGCGGAGTTCACCATGGACCCATGGTAGCACGATTGTGCCCGCTAAGAGGCTGACTGAGCATCTCAGCTAATCACCACAGGAACATGTTTTGATTAGGAAGACCAGTAACTTCTTTCCAAATGTATAGTTCTGGCAAATTTTGATATTTCAAGCTTTTTCCCCTACTCAGAATGAAAGACCCTGAAAACCTTAAAATACCATATAAGAAAAAAGGTATCTGATGTGCTTCGTGCATGTCTAATACATTATTCAGTCTCGAGCCTGTTCTGTCTTATAAGAAAATAAATGTAAAAATAAACTCTTCAAATAAATAATGCTTCTTGTTTCACAAAAACATGCAAAAAATCCTAATAATCTCTTTACTTGTGATTCTGTACTGGATCGGTCTAATACACAGCAGGAAGGCTGCTGATCAGTTGTCACCTGTGGAATTGTAAAATGAAAAAAAAAAAAAAAGATGTTTATAATGTTGTCTTTCTCTCTAGACCTCAACTGCTACTGTTAATATAGTGGTGACGGATGTAAATGACAATGGACCAGTTTTTGATATGTTTCTACCTAAAAACCTGTCTGTACAGGAAGAGGAAGCCAATGCTTTTGTTGGTCAAGTAAGGGTAAGTTATTAACTGTGCTGAGTTACATTGTTTATTTTATTACCCAAACTGTCCAGACTATTAGGAAAGAGCACAAAATAATTGTACCTTAGACAAACTCACATCAAATGTCTTCGGTTTATATGTAAACTGTCTATTGTCAGATGCATTTCTGTTAACAAAGTCATCTTTGGGTCTTCAAAATACAGAATTTATTTTCTTCTTTTCTATGTTTAATAGCTGAAAAGTCTTTTGGATTTAAAAATAGCACATTAAAAAAACATGCTTGAAGACAGACATCCCTGTTAAAGCTTGCTTATAACAGATTTACAATTTTACAACTTTATCACCGCTGTTTTGCACTCACTGAATTATTTTAAAATACTTTTCTAACATACTGAACGAGTGGTATGTACATATATAAAATTGTCACACCTATAGAAAATTTTAAGACCATTAAGGGGAAAAACAGTTAAACAGTTGACTGAAATAATTAATTACCTCTGATAAAAACAGATTGTGCTTGGGGTATTGTTAATTTGAGTGATTCGAAGCTGTGTAAATTTTTATAACATAGATGGGTCTTCTGGACTACTGAATGCAGATTCAGCCACTTGAAACATATGTCACTTTTTTTGGCAAAGTCAGTGTGAGTTGGGGTTTTTTGAACTAGTAGTTGAAGATAATGTTTCGTATTTTCTTCGGTGAGGGATTAGCGCAAAGGTTGGATACAATATGAGCTGTAGGTAAAAGACTAATTTGGAAGCACAGTTCTTCAGGAATTTAGGTGAAAAAATCTGCCTTTCTTTCCAGTAGCAACCATATCGATAGAAAATGGGAGCTCCTTAACTGCTGTTAAGGTACCCTCAGAAAGAATAGGATGGTCTGGGTAGCATATAACCATATTAACCATGTTTCTTTCCAGATTTACATTATTCACCAAGAGAATTATCTGTGTTTCTTCTCTATCATTTTTCTTGTTAATTTTGAGTTCTTTTTGAGTAAACTTCAGTTGTTTACTGGTATTCATAAATTGGAAAAAAATATGCTTTTTTGAGATGAGTTTGTGTTTCCTTCAATGTAATTACTTATTCACAACGTTTGATTTCATTCAGGTTATACTTCGGGTTTTGTATGCTTCTTCAGCACAGTTTAATTTGCACTTACACGGACGTGGTGCTACATATGTCCATGCTCTACTTGCTGTATAACCTGGTATCTCTAAAGGTTGACTCTGCTCTGAAGCTGTCCAAGTTCAGGCGTAATTTTTCAAGGGAAATAACTTTTGTCAGTATTGATGAAGATTACAGTTTTCCTAAAGCTTATTTTTGTTACACTAGACTGAAATATCAGTCACGTCAAAGGCTGTGGTTTGAACCCTTGTATATATAGAAATTAGGATCCCTGCAACTAAATCAATTTCCATAGATGGGTAAGTTATTGCTTTGGGTTTTGTTATTGTGTTCATCTTATGTGGTCATTTTTTTCATTTTGCATCCTAGAATGTATGGACATGACATTTCAAATCAGTACCGAATATCTTTAAAATCCATTTTGTGTTGTGCTGGGCGCCCTCAAGGTGCAATAATCTTCTCAAACACTAGATTGGGTCTATTTTTAGCTTTTGATGGAACTATAAAATAAAACAAGTTATTGCAACAGAACCCCTCTATCTTATAAATTAGTATAATTTATAAATTGTGTTGAAATGGAAATATTTAAGGAAGCCTTGTGATAGCTTCTTTCTAATTTGGGAATGGCAGAAGCTGGTTATATCATTTATTGTCATGTTTATCACAGGTCCTAATTCCCAGTCTCTGGATGGAAAAAGGCTTTATAGCACAAAAACTGGTTGTAGTTTCTAATGTTTCATACTCACAAATGCAAATAGTATAGAAGAGTGGTCTGGTCATTTGGATTGTTTTTTCTGGCTTCAGTGAGATTATTGAAACAGGATGATGAGCATTCAGGGGTAGCTATGTTGTTTGAGGATATTCTTCTTGAAAACCTGAAACACCGTTTGTTGCAGTGGTGTGCTTCGCAGTGCAGTAGACCACAGTAGGTATGGGAGAGGTTTCTATGGGAATATATTTTGTCCAGAAGCTGTAAAGTGGTTAAAATATAAAGGACTATTCTAGATAAAATAACCTGGTAAAAGAAGGTAGTCCTTATTATGTCATGCGATTTCACTACCAAGAATTATGCCACTGACTGGCAAACCTGCTTTTCAGAATGTCTTTTACTATATTCATTGCAAACAGAAGCCTGAAATCTGCCACAGTAACCAAGCAGTCATATAGATGACTGTGGAAAAAAATACAAAAACAAACGCCTCCCCCCCCCCACAAAAAAACCCACGCCCAAACAAGTTTGGGGGGGCTGCTTTCCCTTCTGAATGTTGACTTCCCATTTTGCATGGGGAAAAATAGAGCAAGAATTTCTTATCTTAAGGCCCAGGGAGATAGAGGCTCTGCTGCTCATTGGGGCAGAGGACCTAGTGACGAAGGATGTGGAGAAGGTGCTCGGCTGCTTTGCTGCTGGTAAGGTTTGGTATCAGGATCTTCAGCTGCCTGAGCCCCGTGTCAGTCTGGGGGAGGAAGGCACAACTTACAGTGAAGATGATGAAGTTCTGGGCAGCTTAAGGAACTAAGAGATAAGCAATAACCTGGATGCTGAAGGACTGACCAAACCTCCAGAGGTCCCTCCCAACCGAATTTATTTGGTTTCTAATCAGCTTACTATTGGAATGTATTTTAGAGTGAAATCCATTATTTTATTCATTCAAGATCCCCTAAAATCAGTTATTATACAGTTTGATTATTAGCAGCACCTTTTTTTTAATTTTTATTTTTTTTTACAATCGCCAGTTGACATGATGTAATGCTGGTGAGTCTAGGGATATAGTCTATGATGTCAATAAGTAGAAAGGTAAAGCTGTAACAAATTTATTGGTACCTATCTTAAAATGTTAGAAATAGTCTAGATAACATGAAAAGCTATTGAAATGTTTTTCCTATTTTTGACTTTCTATCTGGGCTTTCTCCTCCTTTCCTCTCCTGAGACTGCAAAACTTCATGTCTCTTGTCTGTTCATCTGTTCTAAACAAGTGATGAATCAGATTCACACACCCTCCTTCCGTTCCCTCTCCCCAGTACAGGTGAGGTTATAAGCCATTCGGGTTATGAAACAATAAGGTCAAACACTCCCATGAATAACTTCTGCCACGGACAAGAGATTTCCGTGCTCTACTTAGGGAAAGTTGGACTTAAAAAGGGCTTCCCACAAGGGCTCAGGTAGCTTTTGGGAATTTGTTTCCCAAGGAGACAGGACAAGGGCAATGTGGAAGAGAGAGGGCTTGTTACGGGCAGGGAGGCAGGAGTCGCGCTGGGAAGTGCTCTCCTCTCCACCACTCCAACGGCTGTTTGCTGGCTGGAGTTCCTGAAGGCACCGGCAGAGGAGTGCTGCCTGTGGGGATTTGAGGAGCATACTGAAGATTAAAAGAACAAAAGCTAGAAAGGATAAGGCTAAAAGTGTAGCAGATGTATTTCAAATCCCTTTTATTTTATGCAGTGTTGTCTAAATTGGGGCAGTCGGAGGTGTTTTAGATTCCCTGGTGTTCCTTCGTGTCTGGTCATGGGGATACCCCAGCAAGACAGGAGGAGAATTGCTGAATGAAGTTCTCTACAAAGGATGAACAGGAAGTAAAAAGCTTCAAATGGGAAACTTGAAAATTAAATTCAGGTACCTTATTGTCTACTGCAGCCTCAACCAGCGGAAGACAGGGCATCTGACTGATTTGCATTGGACAGTGTACTGATTATCAATACCAGATGCACAGGGGGTAAAAAGGGGGAATGAAATTAGACGGGGGGGGGTCAATGTATTGACTGCCAAATAATGGGTTCACATTCTTGTCCAGCAAAGGACATAGTTTGTTACAGATGTTAAAAGTGCGATTTGTGGTTAAATAAGAAGCTGTTGACCTAATGGGGCCCAGGAGAGGAAAGAAATCACCCCACAGTTGCTTTTATTCATCTGTTCTTTATATTTACCCAGATTCTTTCACACACCCAGCATTTGTTCATTGTAGGCATATTTTTGCGTTACTGATCATCACTTTGAAATCTCCAACATGAACATGTTGGTATCAAGGGGAGACAGGGACATGGAAGGAAATGAGAAGGAAGATAGGGATAAAGAACTACATCGCAGTGGACAAACCAACCCCTTATCAGGTGTCCAAGTATTACTGGACCTTAGATCTTCCTTAAAATGGAAACAGTATAAATAAGCTCCAATAATGAAAGCAGTTTGCAAACCTGTCATCTGGTCCTTTTTTTAAATGAGAAAAGAAATGCTTAAAGAAAGTAAGTTGCTCTTTAGGATGGAGCTGTTCTACCTGTTGGAAAATTGAACTTTGGACTTTCTTTGGTTGTACTGTGCAATGGAAATAATTTTACTTTATGTAATACTGTAAATTCATACCTGTGGTATATATCCAGTAGCATCTGTCCATTACAGAACAAAGCAAGGCAAAACCGTAAGGCAAGAAGTGGGGCAGAGAAAGCCTATATGGCACCAGCCTACTGATTCTAGACATTTTCTTTTAATGGTATAGCAGTGTTTTGAACGTGTTCTGTAAAGAAGCAAATGATCACTTTTGAGTGCTTGTGAAATGTAATTATGATGCCAGTTTCCTAACAGAAGTTTCTGTCTGCAAATGACAGTCAATTCTTACAAGCTTCTGTTTTTATTTAAATTGATAATGTGGCAAACCCTGCACGTCTCGTGTTTTAAAGCCCAGTTTAAATTTTACAGATGTCAGTAAGGCTTATTGTGTTGGACTAAATGACCTCTAGAGATCCCTTCCAACTGCATGATTCTGAGTTTCTGTACACAGGAAAACTGCTTCAAATGCTGATGAAGTATTACAGGACAAGATTTTGTTGTTAAAAGTCTAGAAGGGAATCTTGCTGTTCCTAAGTTACCGTTGTTGTGGTTTCTGCATGAAGGCTCGTGAAACATGGTATGATTTCCTACAACCTGCACAGTAGACAACACCTTATGTATATTAAAAATACCAGCTTCTGAAATTGAAGTCTCAGGTCCCCCTGTACCTTTATGACAACTTGTAAGAAAAGTAGAGGTGGAGGAAAAGGGACATGACAAGAAAAAAAGGGAGATTTATTACCAGGAGAGGACAGTCTGTGAGGGAGAGGAATTAAGCCTTTGTGGAAGAGTAGAATCACAGCCTCTGAAGTAAATCTCAAATATTCAGAGTGAGTCCATGACTGCTGCTCACTGCATAATACATTACCTAACATCATATTTCTAATTCATCTATGTAAAAACAATATGAGCAGCTAGGATTTTAAAATCAGAATCCATTAAAAATTAATCAGAATCTAAAATCAGAGAATCATAACATGGCAGATGGACCACAACCAGAGGAAATTCAGACATTCGTATGTGGATGCAAGGTATGCATTTGTATCGCTAATGTATCTGTTACCATTTAGTGGTATGACTGCCACTGTGTCTCTGCCTGTAGGACTGAAGTGTGACTTTCCAGTGAAAAATAGTCATTAGACTCTTATCTTGAGCTTCTGGTTTTGCTTATTTCTTTAACTTACATGTAGTTTCATATGAGGGAGTGGATCATCACAAGGTCATTTCGATAGGACTTTTGTGGT
Source organism: Podiceps cristatus (assembly GCA_000699545.1). Classification (NCBI taxonomy): domain Eukaryota; kingdom Metazoa; phylum Chordata; class Aves; order Podicipediformes; family Podicipedidae; genus Podiceps; species Podiceps cristatus. Next base: position 7,365 of record KL287377.1, on the reverse strand, counting down.
CACAGCTCCTTGCATGCTTATTAAGGAAGTTGTCTACACAGTAGATTAGGGAGGACTTTCGTAAGGCTTTGAGCACCGTCTCCCTGAAGATCCTCATAGAGATGCTGGTGACATAGACTTTCATAGTTTCAGGTCAGATGAGATGTGCAGAGGGGAGAGTATTTCCAATAGGGCATGGATGTGCTCAAGTCCTCTCACAAATGATTTAATTCTTCCTTCTTGCCCAGCCCCGATCGGTTTTGTCAGCCCCTAATACCAGATCAAGGCGAAGAATCGTAGCTTCTCTGAAGCGCTGCATCCACAGAGTCTGCCTTTAATCTTCTACATGTGCATGATAGGGCATGCTCACGTCAGCTTGGCTGAATGCTGCTTAAAGCTGTGGGCAGAAGTAGTGTTGGGATTTGGTTTTGGTATGTTCCTTGCTTTCCTCAAAATGATAAGTCTTGAGGAATATATTTTTCTGACCTGGAAGGGGATATGTAAGAATGATGAGAAATGCAGAAAAATAGTATCTTTTACAAATAGTGTTCACTATCCATTTTAACTTTATCTTTCTTTCCCCTAATAGTCTCTTGGATTTTATGATTAGCTGTCATAATAATTATTAAAGGCTGCATCTCTACTGAGATGGTGAGAAGAAATGAAATGACAGCCACAGTTGAAGTCGATGTCATCATCCCATGTGCTTCTAGTTGGATTTCACACGTTTGTTAACAAGTAAATTCCTTCAGCCTCTTAAAGCAAGATGGATGTCGCAGTTTCAAGTCCAAACCGATGGCACGAGAAGAAATAGATGTGGTTGTAGGTTTCTGCGATTTTTTTTCCCCCGAGACTGGCAGTGCTAGGCAGGACTAGCTTTCTGCTGACCCCCCCTAAAGGGCTGTATAGTTCCTGGAGGGTATTTCACAGCTTGTGGCTGCAGCTGCATGCCCTCAGTTTTACAGCTGTTCACTGAACTTAGGTGAGCTTAAGACACGGATCAAATAGGTTTAAAAAGCTCTTTGTCAGCCATAACGTGGTAAATGGGGTGGCCTTTTAAACTAAATGGATTTCAAAAGCTGTGCTCTTGTCTTTCCGGTGTCCGATATTTTATTTGGGCATTAGTTTCCATCTTTGCCTTCACAGCAATAACATTTGTGCTTTATTGCAGTGGAAATTTTGATACTTGTTATCAGAGAATCTTTTCAACCATTTTCATGTTCGTGGCAGTTGATGACTGAGATTTCAGGCACTTTTGTATGAAAGGGGTTCTTGTTTTTGTCTGCCTGACATCTTGCATCCCGGTGAGTTTAAAGCCCTTTCGCCTTTTTCAGCCTGATGCCATATTAGGTCATCTGAGCCTGTGGTGTCAAGTCTCTAATACATGCCCATTTAGTATTTTGGTGGCTGATTCTGTTTAGATTTGCTGTTCAGGTTTCTGTCACTGGGATAAGAAATTACGGTTTTCCTGAGCTTACAAATTAGAATGTTTTATATTTGGCCTGCTAACTTTTGACTGCAGTCTCTCATTATAGATGTCCTTCCGTGACTTGAACCATTGCCTAGATTAGTGGTTCCTTTTTTGAAACTGCCTGGTAGAAGGAGAAGTTAGGGAGTTTTCTTGTGATACATCCCAGGTATCTATCTTTTTTCTAATATTCAGACCTTGTGGCTTTGATATCTGTAACTGATACAAGAAAACTAATTTCCTTAAGTACTCTTCTACGAACAAGAGAAGAAAACAGAACACAACTGAGAGTGTTTTGAGAGTTTGACCAGTGAGATAAACCGTTTCAAATCCAAATGTTGGCTGTTATGATCCAGCTTGGATTCTAATTCTAATGTTCTCTAATTAAGTAGGCTTAAGAGGAGAGCCAGCTGTCTCAAGAAATTACAAAAATAACTTAAAAATGGATTAACGTCTTAGAGAAATGTTTGGGAGCCCAGCTAAATATGGCTATCCTAAACAATGTAAATATATTTCATCTATGATTTCAAAAGCCTTGGGTTTTATTTTTGCTAGTATGTATATTCCTTGGTTTAATCTCTGAATTGCTTGATCATACCATTGCCAAAGAACGTACTCATAGCAAAACCAAAATTTCTAATCATCTTTCAAGTAAAAACAGGCAGTGCAAGTCTCTAAGTTTAGGATTTGGTTCCATGCCAGACTAAAGAAGGCTCATCTATTTTTAAGTGTTACAATGTGATTAATTTTTGTAGAAGGTTTACCAGTCCATTAAATCATGTTTTTGCAGCCATGAGGTTTCCCATTTTCATTTATTTTAATTTATATTTGCTTGTAGCATTTAACTGTTCTTCCTGTGTAGTTTTAGTTAGAGTCATATTTAATTGGTTTCCAAACTAACCCTCCAGATGCACTGGAATCAGCATTGACTGTGAAAGTAATTATTAAAGGGTTTCCCATCTTCTATAATGGCTAAAATATGTCAGTATTTGAAATTTTACCATGTACTACCTTTACCCATCAAATTACTCTAAGCGTAGTTACGAGAAAAATGATAAGCTGTTATGACCTGGTAGTTCAATAAAATACTTTTTCTGTTGAAAAGTTCCTGGAGGATATAAACAAAACCTGTAGTGCTTTTCAAAAGCATGGTGTGTAGGGCATTAGTTTGTTCTCTTAAAGAAGAATGAGTTGCCTTGAAATTTCAAGATAGCCAAAATTTGAGGGTGCTGCCTCGGAATTTCTTTTTTGCCTTTCCAATTTTTTAGACCACCTATACCCAACTGGACTGCCCCAGCCAGTGAGAGGTCACTGAATTTGGCCCCTGATATTACAATGTCTGATTTTATTGTATATTCTTTATATTGGCCCCTGATATTACAATGTCTGATTTTATTGTATATTCTTTATATCATCTTTCTTCATCACGTCATTTTTTGCAGGCCAATAATTCAGAACATTTAAGATCTTATCACACATTGTAACTAAGCCTCTGTCTCTTCTTGCAGTGTAATGTTAAGTTTTGTGGCATGTCAGAAATAATATAGCAGAATCAAGTTAGTTAAAAAGCCTTCTGTATATTTTGGGTTGAGCATGAACGCAGAATAAAAGC
>KL287375.1:438-15674 GCA_000699545.1 Podiceps cristatus | reverse complement strand
AAAGCAACAAAGATATTTTGGAATTATAAAGTGTCTCATTATGAAAAATGGAAATTACATTCTGTGTTGCAAATCCACTGAAATGAATTCTGACTGACACCTGAAACCAAAAACATTTTTTAGGAGTGACAGTGGGTTATCATTCATCTTCACTACAGTGGAAATACTTCAGTGGCCTATTTTTGACCTCCTTACTACACAAGACTATGTGCGGCCAAGAATCCAGTTCCTTCAACTGGTGACTTAAGCACAGGGAACTCAACAGTAGGTAAGTCAGGCAGAGAGAAACATGTTCGGTTCCCAAGTTTCTAATTCATTAAAGTCAAAATTACTGCTGAAGCTACAGTTCTCAGAAAGGTGGTTTTCCCTGCATGGATCTTACACTGAAGTCACTGAAGTCCTTCCACTGGCTCCGGGAAGCTGTAGCTCTCCCCACAACGCAGAGCCATAGCTCCCCTAACAAAGTCAATCTGCAGAAGCCAAACATTTGCTATTCAGATTCCAACCTCTGACTTCCATGACATTAATAAGACCATCCTGCTTTTAACAAAGCATATTTGCTGCCATATTTTACTGATAGTATAAGTGGAATTTAAGGGATTTGTCTCAAGTAAGACAAACTAAGGTAAAAGTGCATATCTAAATATGGGAAAAGTAACAGTTCTTCACTTTCGGAAACATAAATTCCTGTATAGCATATTACAAGCTTTTATTAATTTTGCTAGGATGTTTTACTTAGGTGTACATTAAAGTGCCTGTCCATTAGCCTAGGTGCTTCTAAGGTAAGATGTACAGCATAAAAAAAAAAAGTAAACATGTGCAACAGACTTCACGTACATCTTCAGTTACCATTTCCCACCTACACGTATTCATCACAATGACTTCAAATGCCGTCAGCCAGATGCTTTTGCCTACGACGTGAACAGTTCAGAAACCCCAGAAGCCCTTCCCCTTATTTCTAGCACACCAAAAAGGAGAACAGCTCTGGGGGAGAGGGACAAGACAAACTGACCTCCAAGTTCGCTGAAGTTTACAATAAACTAGATTAGACGACTTTCAAACATACAGGCAACCTATCAGTTGTAGCTTGGCCCGAGAGAAAACTGAACACATGATTTTTAATTTGTAAACCTTTTGTTTGTTTCTATTAGAACTTCTATCAAGCAAGACAGAAGTCTAACTGTGCAAATTTTAAATATCTGTACAAATTAGTTTAAGGCAGTTAATAATCTCACAGAATATATATTAGTTCTACAAGCTCTTTATTATGACTGTTTAAAAATTACCGCCTTTTAAAAAGAATGGCAGGTAAAATTTTGGTAACTGTAGTTTAAAGTAAGGTGTCATGTTTAATTTTCCCTTTGTATAACCAGTGAGTGACAAACTTTTAACGCTTCTTTTTTTTCCCCTACCTGACTTGCATTCACAATAACCTGTTATCTGCTATTTTGGTGATGAATTTTAAAAATAATAGTTAAATTAGTGTTTGAGCCCTAGCATGAAGAGTTTAGACTATACTAAGCAAAATCTTATGATTAACCTTTATCAGATTAAAGCAAATTTTACATCAGATTGAATTTTTATGTGAAAGTTACTTCTGTTTCTCCAGTTTAGAGTAGCTAAGTTTTTAAGGATAAGTATGTGTCCAAAGTAACCACACGTGTCATTGCATTAACCTTTTGTATTTTATGGTTAATATATTTTGTATTGCTTAGTAAATAATCTGATAATTGCATCCTAGGTTTCAGGACATACTCTCTGCTTCTACATTTGTAGAATGTTTATTGGGATTACGTGCAAGCAACTTAAATTTAGCAACCAAAGCATGTAAAAGCATTCCAATTCTTAGAGCACTCTCTCAGCTTTTTTGAAAGGCTACATATAAAATGGCAAACACAACCTATACAAAATTTCCCTGGCAAGTTTTATGACAACATAGAAATAAATTTGCTTCCTTTGTCAAATTGATTAATGTGAATATTCCTTATGGGAATGTGCAAGCTCTCCTTCAGCAAGTATGAAAAATATACTGTAATATGTTAAAAAACTAAATGAAAGCGTGTTCTCAGTCAATGTTGACTATGTTGGCCTCTTGCAAAATGGCAAGCAAAGTCATACTTATTTTTACACTTACACCCACATATGTTGCACTGAAAAGGATTTTCAAATCCATGACATCCCATGTGAATAGTATAAAGGATATTGTCCGCAAAGTACATGTCACAGTGTTGGCAGTGATGCAGAAGCTGAGGGTCCTGAACCGGAAGGGTCGGAGCTGGAGTACTTGGTTGACTGTTACTTATGCTGGGAGTACTGGTATGGGCACTGCGATCACTGCTGGGACCTGCCACAGGACTGTAGTTCCTTTGATTGTGCGCAGGCCGAGGATCTGGGCTGGTTGGAGATGAACTTTGAGGAATATTTGCTGACACAGCTGAAACTACTGCAGGCGCAGCAGGCTGCTGTATCATGAAAGGCTTTTCATCTTGACACGAAACAACGTCAGGAGAGGCTGGATTTTGGTTTTCAGGCGGCAAGCTAGATAACTGTCCGGCTAACGTAGAGAGCTGGTTTAAAGGATTATCTACCATAAGGTCTTGTGGATCTCTCGGCAACCCACTGCTCTGTGTTGGTTTTGCCATGCTCTCATACGTTTCAGTCTGGATATTTGGGATTTCATGAGTGAAATCATTAAGGTAGTCTGGCTTCTGAACCACCATGGAGGGTGGACTCAAATTTATTAACGCTCTTCTGCTGTACCCCAAATTGCTGGTCTTCTTCTGCAAAACCCCCCACATCTTCTTGCTGCTTAGGGAAGACCTTGTACCCTTGATAGGCACCATTTTGTGTTTGCGCCTGCGGTGGTGAGATAAGTTGCTTCTGTCACTGCAGCGGAAGGAACACAATTCACATTTGTATGGTTTTTCACCGGTATGCGATCGCATGTGAGCTTCCAGATGGCGTTCGTAAGCTGAGGCAAAGGGACACAAATGGCATCTGTGCGGCTTCTCACCTGGAAAATTAATACAGATTACACTATGGCATCTCGGAGTGCTTGAAAAGGGCTTTTCATGCAACAGAAAGTAGCTAACAGGGAGCTGCTCATCAAACAGTTCAGCTTCAGAGTCACTGCTAGTCTTAGCTGGGTATTTGGTGGAAGACTGGAGTAAATTTAGACATCTCTGCCTCACCAAGGGGTAGTAAGCGTAAGGAAAAAAACTAGCATAACAGATAACCTGACTAGGAATTGCAGCAACAATGCCAAAGACTGAATGCAATGATGTTTCTGTGGTGCTCTTAACTGGATCCAAACTACCTCACCTATAAAGCACGTAAGCAGTTGGCCACAGGAACGTCTGCACCACCAACAATGTAATCATTCTTAATGATAACCATGTTTAAACACTGAGGAAGGGCATAGTTTCAATATCTTCCAAACCTTCCTACTTTTAAACATCCTGGAACTATTATCTAAATTACCCATGTACCCATGCATCACATTCAAGAACTAAATTTTGAAAAAGGATCCTGTGGCTGAAGAGTTATTAAAGAAAACAAAACCCAGCTAACCCCTGGACAGCTGGGTGCTCTCTCTGACACGATAGGTATTCTCCTTCCTGATAAGCAGAACTTTGCTCTCCTATTAAATGATATTGAGAGATATTTGCATTAACATTTTCAAAAGTACTTAGAAAACTTTCAAACATAATTACGAGCCAGCACATTTGTATCATAATATTTTGGGACTTTTGATTTTCCTTTCATAGACTGATCTTTTAGGAGTTTTTAGATCCAGGTCTGCAATATTAGAAATGCCTGAAGGATTTGATACATGGTCAAATGCCGAAGTGAAACATCATCTCATCCTCCTATCTAGAATGCCAGGCCAATTTCTAAATCACCGTTGTGCAGCTGATTCTCTTGCCACAAAACATGACAAAAATTAAAACCAAAAAAAGCGAGTGGGCTCCTTCTCTTCAGCCTTTATTTTTTTTTTTTTTTTAAGCGTTTTCTACTGTTTTAAATACAGGGCAATACATGTGTTTTGTGGCTTTCAAATCCATCTCGAAAGCCAGAGATCTGAACGCAGCAAGGGCAATTAGTACACTGCAAGCACTGTACAGACCCTGTAAATTGGTACGTGACTGATACAGAAAGCCCTTCCCCTGTTGAGCATCCCACAGCTTGGAATCACAACTGCGGATACTGAGTAGGAGGGTTTTTTCCTACATCACTGGCTCTTCAAGAGGAAGGAAAGCAATTTTTGTGCTACCTCTAAATACCTTATTTGCATCAACTGAAACCATAATTTCTCCATATATATATATATACAAATACATATATATGCTTATGTGTACAGAGCTGGAGATTTGGTACAAACAACTACATAAAAAGATCGGCAAACTCCCTGCGTTCACAAAGAACTTGTCAAGCTGAATGGTCTTATTTCATTCTAAACTGGTTACACAGAGGAAAAGATTTGCACCCCATGTTGCACACCCCTAATAGAGCACAGCTGGTGAACTGCTACTTATACAGCTGCCAGTCTCAGCACGAAGTTAATTCTGCAGGAAGCTGCACTTAGTAACAGTTGAATGATCACGCCTGGGTCATAACTACTTGGTCAGATACCTTGCTGCACTCGCATGTTACCCAGGATGCGTTATCCGTTTACCGACATTGCGCTGAGACTGCTCGTCAGCAATCACTTCCCTATTTTAATGCCGACTCAGTCACTCTGAGCCTTCATTGTTCATGCAATCTGTCTCTCGGCCCTTTGCTTGGCCCCTCTTGTCTTCCCTAGCACGTTTCCAAGCAAAACTACACTCAAGTCTTGGAACTTCTTGCCCTTAAATGAAAAAAAAAAAAAAACAAAAAAACCCAAAAAAACCCAAGAAAACCAAACCCAAACAAAACCCCTTCCTTGTTCTAGAGTCCCTGGTCTCTGCACAAAGAAACAAAGCAGGGCTTTCTGAAGAACCATTAAGGTAATGGCAAAATGATGTTGCCATCAGGACACCAAGCAGTCCTGTATTAAAATTAAGGATACGAAATGTATCGTAAAAAGGCAAAGAGGAAACCGTTCAGAAAAACAAGGCCTCTGGCAGCCTAAGATTCTTGTCTGTATTCTAAAACTGAACAGATTGGTACAGGGAAATGAACTGTCATTGTTCAGTTACTGGTATTTCATTAGGCATCAGGCACGAACCAGTCATCTGGCTACAAAGCGCTCAGAGGGTGAAGGTGCACCCAAACCACTGAAGCTGTCTGACACAGGGCTGAATCCCCTGTACCGCCCTCTCACCGCTAGCTACCTTTCTGAAACGGACATCAGTCAGCCTGCGTGATGGGTGCCTTCAGGCTGGCTACCTCTTCCTAGCACCTTTCTGAAAGTTTCTTTGATCGAATGAGTCACGCAGGTACCCCCCGATAATGGGAATGCCTGCAGCGGCACTGAGCCAAGAGTCATCCCGCACGTAAAGCTCCGTTCTCCTGGTATAATGCTAACAACATCATATACTACAACTGTAAGAAAAAACTCAAAATGTTACTCAAGGCGCAAACCCAAAGTACTATGCTTTGCCCTAAAAACCAAACTTGTGCAGCTCATAGAACGTTTGCTTCTAGAATAATGACCGCTGGGGCAGAGATTTTTGAGGACATTTCTCAGTACCCCAATTTTTGGTTGGAATCTTTCTTGCTTTTTGTACGTATTATGCTACAACCATTCTGAGCTGCTCATCATCTGCAGCAAGTATTGTCCTGGTAGCCCTAGCCATTTAGTGACACCTACTCCCTAAAGTAGCAGCAGGATAAGAAAGTGTTCTGAAAACGCAAAAGAACAGTTAAACTAAGATCTGAGAGTACACAAAAGGTAGGCAACTTCCTACAGTAAGAGAAGGAATGCTGACGCTATACCAACACCCACATTTTGATACTCAATGAAGGAAGATTTAAATTTTTTTGCTCTAGTGTCTAAAATTTATGACATTTGATACTAAGTAATAATACATTATTTCAGTCATTCTATTTGAGGAGCCTCATGCACACCCAAAGCCATCAAAAACATCTCAAGAATCATAAAACACACAATACCAACATCTTCTATGAGCAATTTATGTTTCCCATCACAGCTCTAGCAGTCCATCTGCTCATGTTGACAACTGGCCAGCAGTAACGGTGGGCTTAGAGATGCAAGTTTTTAGATGGCAATAGCTATATGCTACTGAAAAGATGCCAAATTTTAAAGTTAATTTACTTCTGCATCTTCAAGTACCATTTAAAAGTCATCCTAAATTACACAGCTCACTGTAGCACATTTGCAGTACAGTTTCTCCCACAACATGAGCTCAGAAATAGCACTGCACAGGGTAAAGCTGTTAGAAGAAAAATCTCTCATCGTCCATGTACCTTATGAGACAAATGGTAGGTGAAGCTGCAACTGCTTTATGAAAAGCTAGACAAGAAAGAAAAAGCTCCAAAACACATTGCTGCTTTGCAGATTTGCAGCAAGTGACAGTATTAACACTGTGTCAAATGCAGGTCCTGTCCTGGTTCCAGCCCAGACGGAGCTGGTGTTGCCTCCAGCAGCCCCCGTGGTTGGGATTCAGCCTGTGCAAAGTGGTGCCAGCAGCTGCTGGGGTTGGTGCTGCTGAACCAGCCAGGGCATTTTGCAGTTGCCCAGGTTTTGCCGATGTGCAGGTGCAGCAACCTGGGAGGGCACGGCCAGGAGAGTTGATCTGAGCTGGCCAGAGAGAGTGTTCGGTACCAGAGATGGCATGGCCGGGGTCAGGGAGGGGCGGCCACTGCCCCTCGCTCTGGTTCCTTGTTCGGTTTGTGTTGTGTTCATGTGCCCTTCCTGCTACCTTTTCTTCCAGCCCCAACCCGTTCATTCATCTGTCTGTTCCCTCCCTCCCTCTCTCTGGAACTTGCTGTTCTGGGATGGCTGCGGGGGAATATCCCTGCTCCCTGCCTGCTGCTGGGGACGGGCTGGGTCAGTGGTTAGGTGGTGAGAAGTTGTGCATCATTCATTTTATATATCCTATTAACCTCATATATTATTATCATTAATGTATTTTTATCTTTTTCTTTGTTGTCCTGGTGAACTGTTTTTGTCTCAACCCACGAGTTCTCTCTCTGCGATTCTCCTTCCCACCCCACCAGAGAGGGGGGGGAGGTAAGCAAGCGGCTGCACGGACCTGTTGCCATTTGGGGTTAAACCACAACAGGTACACAAGCCACAGTATTTTATCAACTATTGGAACTACACAAAATTTCCACTGGGAATCTGGAAACAGCAACAGCTACACACAGAGGTAGCTCATGGTAGCACAAGGGAAAATTTTACAAGACCTGCAGAGTCTGAACCTCAGAACTCTTTGATTTCCAGTTGGTTGCCGTTTTCTATCCCGCTGTGCCTTGTCGAAACAAGCCAACACTGCAGAGCCAGTGCAAGGAGCGTTGACTCCCCCAGAATACAACCTGGGAGATACTGTGTAGAAGCAACGGTTCACAGCACAGTGAGAATCTGACTAACGCACGGGCGGGCACTGGCCGCATTAACTGGCTGCCCAAGAGCTCACAGCCTGCTGAAAAGGCCAGGCGAGGCGTAGCTGCCGAACCCAGTCACTTCAGACATTGCGAACATATCTTTGTTAGATAAGAGGAATCTTGTATTGGTCTATTTGTCTAAAAAGACCAGAAGGAAAAAAAAAGGGGGAAAGGTGGTGGAGATATAGGAGGAGGTGAGGTGATATATCTTTTTATGGCTTTCACCGACATTCAGTTTTATTAGATCAATTGTAAGCTCCACAATATGGTCAAAAACCAGTATGGATTTATAGAAATGCTTAAAACACTCTAAAAAGATTCTGCATTGTGATTGTGTCGTGGTTTAATCCCAAATGGCAACCGAATACCAGGCAGCCGCTTGCTCACTCCCCACCCCTCCCCGGTGGGGTGGGGAGGAGAATCGGGGAGAGAGAGAACTCGGGGGTTGAGACAAAAACAGACTGGAAACCTGTAAAAAACTTCAATTCTTTGCACAATACCCTTTTTTTTTTTTTTTTTTTTTACTCCAACAGCCATCAAGTCTTCTGCATCAGTGCAATATACTTGGCAGGCACCAAAGTCAGATTTTACAAAGACTCTTCGTTTGTTTTCTCTCATTTGCCAAGAGGTCGGAGCCAACTCCATGAGCAGCTTGGGAAATTCTAACCTTTATTGAGAGTTTCGCTTTTCAGCTTCATAAACTCAACAGTGGCAAATGCTCTTAAGCAAGCCACAGCAAGTGTTTTTTCATTACTGTTACTAATCACTTACTTGATGATACACCCTCATGTTTGAATATTTTGTACTTCTGCATCTAGTATGTTGTACAAAACAAGAATATTTTCATAGCTAAACAACAGAGGAAGAAAAGCCCCTATACATCTCTATATGGCAGCATGTACATTTTTCACTTTTCTGATTAGCAAACAAAAAGTTACATTTAGGGCCCTTCAATTTACACTGATGCTTTCATGCTAAACTTTACTCCCATATATAGTTAGTTCAAATTCAGTAGCCTGCCATAAGAAACATAAGTAGGAATTTGCATCATTTAAAGAGATACGTGGCACACCTTTAAAAAAAAATAGTCTGTTAAACCCCTCAAAGAACTAGCACACCGCTTGAAGATGCAAGCTCCTCACATGCAAATTACAACATTGAGTTAATACCACAATGCCTCACAGCAAAGCACTGCAGAATATTTCATACCTGTATGAATTCTGATATGCTCTATGAGCCGTGCTGTTCCTTTGCTGGCATAGTTGCAGTATCGACACTTTAACTTTCCATCAAATGTCCTTTCAAACCCATCCACTAACATTCCTGAGTTTTCATCCAGTGAAACTTCAACAGAAGGATGATCCAAACCATTCTGATCACCTTCTGTCCCAGCTGTGAACAATGCAACACAGATTTCAATCAAGAATCAGCGGGATACTATCATGCTGTGAGAACATGACAAATATCTTTTGCTTCTGAGTGCCCTTGGTCTTTAAATACGCAGATATAAGAACAAACCCGGACTAAAACAAAGGTATGTATACATGTTTTCCGATGTGAAAGCGGCTATCGGAAATGGCTCCATACAATTGTGGCAGTCTGCATAATTACGTGCACGTAAACAGTGCAGTCATTCTCAACAAAGTAAAATGACAGCACTGAAATTAGCTTACCTCCCTGAAGAGTGTCTGCTTCTTTGTCTCCACTAACTGATCCAGAAATCATATTTACATGGTGAGTCTGCTGTGTAAGATACTCCTGAAAATCTTTGACAAAGTCCAAAGGTTCTGGCTTCTTTTCACCCATATTCACTCTTTACGTTTACAACCTCTTGTGTCTAGAAGGAGAAATATTTTCAAATCACAACTGTCACTGAATTTGAATGCACTCATAAAAACAAGTTTGGTCTTTTGTTGTGGGCTTTTTTGGGTTTCTTTTGGGGGGGGGTTCGGGTTTGGGTTTTTGTTTTGGTAGGGGTTTTTTGGGTTTGGTTTTTTGTTTTTGTTTTTTTAATCAGAGGATTACTTTTATCATACAGCATGACTCAATGTACAAACTGACAACCATATGAAGATTAGGTTTAGAATTAACTCATTAAAGATCACCAAATACATATTACTGGGAAAACTCTTTTCAGGAACAGTATCATAAGGACAATATCAAATTGGAAAAAATGACATAATAATCAAAATCAACAAGACACTGCCCGACTTGCCTTTTTAAAAGTGATTTCATTTTTATTTTAAATGGATTGTACCTGAATTAAATTTAGTTCCTTGCTAAGTGTCAAACATGCTCCAAAATGTACTCCCAACAGGTCAAACAGAAAGCACAGGGTACAGCTTCTCCACTTTACCTAGAAAAAAAAGAAGGAAATATAAGTCCATTATTCTTCCCAACCCCCAAGAGTTGTAAGAAAGTTGTATGTTTTGAGAGACAAGTTCTAACACTCTACTGTTATAAGTTCTATTAAAACAATTACACTTCCAGCAAAAACTTTCCAAAGACTGCATCTACTCCTTTGTGTACTCCATCGAAGGACACTTCTGTCTCACTGATCATGTGAATAGTTTCTCTGGTGAGCACGGGGCTCCAAAAAACCCCAGTGTTGGGTAAGTCAGTTATGGCAACTGTAATGTTGGGAGACCAACTGAATGTCGCTGATTAGCAAAGATGGAAAGAAGCCTTAGAGAAAGCAGGATTTCATAGCTCTCCCAAAATTTTAATTTCTTATCCTGGATAAAAGTCTTATTCCATTTTATTATTTTGCATTGAAATAATAAAAATATTCACTAGAAGTCACTGCTCATGTTCTTTTCTGGCACTGTTAATGACAAACCTCTGGAGTCTCAATTTGCAATGAATCTGTGAAGACAGAATTTAGGATTCAGTTGGAAAGAGGGTAATGACTCAGATTATTATTCCTGCAGATTATAATCAGAAATATAATGCTACATTTTCAATAAGACTATCTTTTTGTTTCCCAGTAGCTACTAAACAAAACATTAGGTGACCTGAGTTCAAGACCTGATTTAAACACATTTTCCTGTATTTTCAAAGTTATTTACAAGCATTACTTCATTTCTGGCATCCAGATGAGTATGTTCTTTCACATCATAGATAAATGTGCTCCAATATTATCATTACTATCACCTTTAAGTTAGTTTTGAACGCATCTTTACATTTCAATTTTGCCTACCCTCTTTCAGGTGTCACCAGCCTCATGTAGGCTTAAGTTAATTTGTGTTCCATCTGTTGGTGTCTCCTGCAATAAAACAAAAGATATGAGGATATTAATTAAAGATATGAAAGAGAAATGCAGGACAATGGAATGCAGGATCTGGCCAGGCCAACTTTCACCACATTATAATAATAAGAAATGACAATTTAAAATTAAACCATTTTAAAAGTTGAATGGTTCAACATGAAACGACACTACAAGTCCATATTTCACAGAAGAATCTGTGTATCCCGTTGTGTAAGGCACAAAAACTTATTTGATGGATTACTTTTAGAATGACATTTTCTAAATAAAATTACTCAAAATTTTAAAAATCTGATTGGGGAAAAGTATTTTGGGGATCAACTGCATAAAACTTCCTTTCTCTACCTCATCAATTTAATTTCAAAACATTATTTTTTTATTTTTTTTTTTTTATTTCAATGTAGGTAAGTTGCTACAATTTAAGTATCGCCTCAGACCTCTACATTTGCATGCACAAAAGAACCTTTGGTTATTTTATATGGCATTTTTTTATAGCTATACAACCAGCAGTTCCCTTTGTCAGGGAAGAATGATACAGATCAGATGCCTGCTATGTTGCTACTGCAAACTAGTAAATGCAGTTTTAATTATTAGAACCTGAGCCCACCAGCTCATGTTTCATGCACCCGAACAGGCTGATCGCACCAGATGTCCCTCAAGTTCTACTTACGCAGAACATTTTCTGCATAGACAACTACATCTTCTCCAGCTTTACACACTGATGGGTAGAATACTCATTATTCACTTTCTACACAGGCATAACTGTTGGATTTAACGTTAGTTACAGTGTTGGTATGTATTAAGTTTATTGCCTAAAAAGTGCTACAAGATGTGCTAGGAGGAGAGGCATTATAAATATTTTACCTAAAGAATTCTGCTAAAGAAAATAACTCAGACACAGTAAAACCAGTAGTTTAACATAGACAATAAGAACTTGTACTGCAGTAACTATAAAAGAATAAAATAATACGACTACAAGCACATGTATGCATCTGGTTTTCTTTTAAGGAATAAAAGGGGGGGAAAAGGGGGAGGAGGGGCCCATCTCTCTGTCCCAGTCTCATCTTTTCCAGTGCAAATGACTTCAAATTAACATGAGTCAGGACTAACCCAGGCTGTCTGCCCTAGCATATTCTTTATGTGCCCCGCAGGGACTTTATCCCGTTCCACAGTACATAAAGGTTTTGATTGGGCAGGGCCAGCTCGATTGGTGGATCCCCTAGCGTTGACTAGCCAGGTGGCTTTTGCTAAATGTGTATCCCAAGGCTTGAAGGTCCCACCACCCGTTGCTTTCAGTGTTGTTTTTAACAGTCCATTGTACCGTTCGATTTTCCCAAAGGCTGGTGCATGACAGAGGGTGCGATACACCCACTCAGTGCCACGCTCTTTGGCCCAGGCTGTTTCGGAAATGAGTCCCGTTGCCTGCCTCAATTCTTTCTGGGGTGCCGTGTCGCCACAAAACTTGTCGTTCAAGGCCCAGGAGAGTGTTCTGGGCGGTAGCATGGGGCACGGGGTATGTTCCCAGCCATCCGCTGGCTGCTTCCACCACTGTGGGCACATAGCTCTTGCCTTGGCGGGTCTGCGGGAGCATGGTGGATCAATCCACCAGGCCTCCCCATATTTCTATTTCAGCCGTCGTCCTCCATACCAGAGGCTTTGACCACTTGGCTTGCTTGATTGCAGCACGTTTCAGACTCATGGATAACCTGCGCGATAGCGTCCACGGTCAAGTCCACCCCTCGATCACAAGCCCGTCTATGTGCTGCACCTCTTCCTTGATGGCTTGAGGTGTCACAGGCCCACTGAGCTGTAAATAATTCACCCTTACGTTGCCAGTCCAAATCCACCTGATCTACTTCAATCCCAACAGCCGATCCACTGCTGATAGCTTTGATGTTCCTCAGTGGTCCAACTCTTGGGTACGTGGGCATCTACATGTCGCACTTTTGTAACCAGCTTCTCTAGCCAGGCAGTAACATCTTGCCACAGTCTGGCAGCCCAGATGGGTTTGCCTCTGCGCTGACAGTTCCTCTGCGTCCATTGCTGTAACCACCCCCACAGGGCGTTTGCCACCATCCATGAGTTAGTATAGAGGCATTGCACTGCCCGCTTTTCATGTTCAGCAATATCTAAAGCCGGCTGGATGGCTTTCACCTCTGCAAACTGACTCAGTTCACCTTCTCCTTCAGTGGCTTCTGCGACTCGATGTGTAGGACTCCACACAGCAGCTTTCCACCTTCGAGGCTTTCCCACAATATGACAGGAACCATCAGTGAACAGGGCATATCACTGCTCATTTTCTAGCAGTTCATTACATGGTGGGGCCCCTTCAGCATGCATCACCTCCTTCTCTGGTGACATTCCAAAATCTTTGCTTTCCGGCTAGTCCATGATCACTTCCAAGATTCCTGCACGATTGGGGTTTCCTATTCAAGCCCGCTGTGTGATCAGTGCGACCCACTTACTCCACGTGGCATCGGCTGTATGCTGTGCAGAGGGGACCCTCCCTTTGAACATCCAGCCCAGCACCAACAACTGGGGTACCAGGAGGAGCTGTACTTCAGTACCAACCACCTCCGAAGCAGCTCAAACCCCTTCACATATGCCGTATCTCTTTTTCAGTTGGAATATAGTGAGCCTCAGATCCCCTGTATCCCCAGCTCCAAAACCCCCCGGGTCGACCTCGAGCCTCCCCTGGTGCTTTCTGCCAGAGGCTCCAGGTAAGGGCCATTCTCCCCACACATTTTTTACATCTTGCCCTGCCCAGACTGGTCCAAGAGCTACTGCATGAACTGTCTCCTGTTTAATTTCTTCAAAGGCTTGTTGCTCAGGGCCCCATTTGAAATCCTTTTTCTTCCAAGTCACTTGACAGAGAGGGCTTACAAACAGACAGTAATTTGGTATATGCATTCTCCAAAACCCCACAATGCCTAAGAAAGCTTTGGTTTCCTTTGTGTTAGTTGGTGGAGACACAACTGCTATTTTGTTGATCACATCCACTGGGATCTGATGATGCCATTTTATTCCTAAAAACTGGACCTCCTGTGCAGATCCCTTGACTTTACTTTCTTTTCTGGAAAAAAATGGCTCTCAGAAGGATGTGGGTTATTTTCTCTCCTTTCTCAAAAACTTCTGCTGTGTTGCCCCACACGATGATGTCATCAATGTATTGCAGGTGTTCTGGAGCTTCACCTTTTTCCAGTGCGTCTGGATCAGTCCATAGCAGATGGTGGTCTGTGTTTCCACCCCTGGGGCAGTCGGTTCCAGGTGTACTGGATGCCCCTCCAAGTGAAAGCAAGCTGTGGTCTTCACTCTGCTGCCAAAGGGATTGAGAAAAACGCATTGGCAGTGTCACTGGTGGCATACCACTGGGCTGCCCTTGACTCCGGTTCATACTGAAGTTCTAGCATGTCCAGCACGGCAGCACTCGGTGTGTCTCTCTGGAACTGCTGGGTGACAGCATACCTTTTCCAAATATTTCACTAGTTCTTCAGGATTCTGCACTTGTTCAGGGGTGAAGCTCCAAAACACTGGTGATGTCCACCGCCCCACACTATTGCACACATCCTGCTCCTCATAACTATCCAGCCTCGGGGCAGATCTCTGGGTGGTATTCTTAAATAGTTGTTTAACCCTAAACAAGACCTGAAACACATTCAGGAGACATAGCGATAGGATCAGGCCAGGATATTCAAAATGCTCGAGAGCTATTGTAACTAGCCTGGAGAAGGGGTAGGTGAAAAAGAAAAGGAAGATAGGGGAAAGTGTTCCCTTTTGTCTCCCCCATAGATTGGCTCTTCGAGGAGAAAAGGTAAGGAGATTAATTATTAACAGTTTCTAAGAGATGGCTCCCACAGTACAAAAATTATGATAGTGCTGGGTACAAACACCAGATTAGTCTCACGACTAGTGATTTTAAGATAACGTAAACCAGTGCTACCTAGTACAGCAAAACTATAACCTTAATCCAGACCCCAGAGGTGATAAACAGCACAACAGGCAACATATACAGCAAGTAAAGTGTTAAATGACACAACCCTGAGAGCAAACAGACTAACACTGTGACCAGAAACTACTAAACTAATAAGATGAATGCTTATAACACGCTCTGGTCAGATCTGTTGTTATCTCAACCCTTTGTGCCCCATGTTGGGTATCAAAAAGGACTGTTGTGCTTTAATCCCAGCCAGCAACCAAGCACCACGCAGCCTCTCACTCACTGCCTCCCCCCAAGGGAGATGGGGGAGATAATCAGAAAACAACCTGGTGGGTTGAGATAAAGATGGTTTAACAGGACAGCAAAGGAAGAGAGAAGAATAATAATAATGACAAAAGAATATACAAAACAAGGGATTCACGACGCAGTTGCTCAGAACTTTATGACTGATGCCCAGCCCGTCCCGTCCCCGAGCAGCAATCG
>KL287374.1:2119-20306 GCA_000699545.1 Podiceps cristatus | reverse complement strand
CTGTTTTGTATTTTAGAATGTCATCTTCTCCACCTCTGATAGGAGTTGCTAGTCAGTAAACATCAGCTTAGAAAAAGCTGTTCATCTTTGATACAGGTTTCTTGTTTAGGTCATTTTCTTCTTGTTTAATCTAGCCTTTTGTCCCCTGAAATGAGTCTTTAGTAATGAATACAGTATTGCTGCAAGGTGGTGCAATAGCACTACATCTTGGGTTGCCTGAATTGATAGACTAAATTTATATTTTTTTAATTTATTTTTTGACCATAATGTTTAACTAAAAAAATAATAAAATGAAAATCAAAGGTAGATAAAAGCTGCCTTTGCTTTTAAGGAAGGGAGAACAAGGATTTCTTCTTTAGTCTGATAAAGTTTTAAACTTAAAAGAAAAATCTAGAGCAGTCTATATGCATAATTTGTTGGCTCTGCCATTGAGATATATGTATGCAAGTGTGAATTCTGTTTTCTCTTTTCCTCTGCTGACTTGCCCTCCACTTCCCCCCCTGAATCAAGATCACTAACTTTATTCAAAAAGGCACAATAACCTATTGTATGGTACAGTGTTCTGATTCTGTCTGTGGGGAGGAAAAAGAAATTCATTTTTATGGATTTCAGATGCATACTTTTGAAAGAAAACCTCTGGCATCTTCTTCACTCTAAAAATTCTTTCCCTGTACAAGCTAGAAGGCCTATGCATTCTACAGAATCTTTGAAAGATTATAGTATATTAAATATTTTCTTTGCCATTTAATACCACTATTGGTTGCATTAAACATATGTTTATACTATGCCACATGCATTAATTTAGCAGTCATTGCATTGAAACTTGAAGTTGTAATATCCTGGTCTTACTGCTGAATTGAAAAATGTGCAAGAACACACATGCTAAATTTCTTGCCCATGCCTTTATAAATTTCAGTTTATTCACTTATGTGTGTTGAATTTTTTTTTTTTTTTTTTTTAGCTTTGGTTGAGCTATTCAGTTTTTGAATTACCTTCCTTGCTGTGTTCTTCATCTGTGAACCTAATCAGGTCAAGTTAACTTTTTCATTTCCCCCTTGCCATAAAGCTTCCACAAAAGGAACACTGTAAAGTGGTTGTGGCCTAGTATGTGAGAACCATATAGCACTTTGTTTCTAAATGGTGGTGATATTTCTACTAAGCTCAAAATACTTTAAATCAGTAGTAAGTAGACACAAATACTTATTTTTACAGTTTTCGTTAATCAGAACCTCATGTTATTTTTTTCATGCTGAGGTAACTGGCCAGCCAGGAGAAGGAAACCAGAAAAATTTCTTTGAAAACATTAAATATACTTACAATTTCTTATAATAAAGATAATTATTAAAGAAACACAGTAACATTTAGTTATGAGACAATTGAGAAGTACTTGGAATAACCACAAAAAATTGTGTTGACTTGTGCTTCATGAAAATTAGAGGAGTGAAGTGTCCTTGACAAATAAAAAGAAAATAATTGAGGCTATTTTGGGGACTTTCGGAAGTAGATACACTAGGAATAAGACGTAACTGATTATGATCCTTACAGAGTAAAAGTATGGCTATTCAGCACAACAGTTCAAGGGTTCAAAAGGTATATATTTTATGCAATTGAATTATGGAAAAATGCTTCTGAAAATGAAACTTTTACAGAAAACTTGTTTTTTGAGCATCTGAAATGATTTATGTTATTGATAACATTGTCTGTTTTACCAATTAGAAGTGTAAAACAGCACCTTGTCTTTATATTCTTTGATCTGCTTTAAGGATATAGCACTTATCCTGCTGTTGATATAGTGAATGCCATCTTTTTATCAAAATTTTTCTGTCACAAGGATCAGAAATGCAATTATTAATTAAACTCTTTGTTCTCAGATGAGCTGATTTTACATGTTTTTAAGACCAATTTCTTTCTGTGAATATTGACTGCTGGGCTAAGTGAAATCTGTGCAGTTTTTGTTTTGATGCATTTCATCTACGTGAATACTGGAATTAGAAATTTAAAACAGCATACCAGCAAGATATGGGCTATGATTCTGATGAGAATTTTTTCTCTCTTACTGAACTTTCAAATTCTGAGCTAAGCTATGGATAAATTAATGATTGCCAATCTAATTTCTTAAAATCTTTTTATGACTGCAAAGAAGAAAAATTACAGGCATTCTTTATAAATAAAAAATGGGCTAGATGGTAGTTCATAATATGAGAAATGTGGCATTGTTGTATCTGGAAAGTGTTCGAAATTCTACACAGATAATGAAAAACTCTTAATGAATTTTGTATGAATACCTGTTGAATTAAAGAATTTTTATAGTGATGATGGAGTGCCATGAAGTTATTACTTGCAATCCAGATTGCTGTAGTTTACACTTTTCTCTGATTCAGACCTGGTGTGCGCTATTTGTACTAAGCACGCCACAGAGTGAATTATCCAAAGTCCATTGATTTTAATGTGTTTTGGTTTGTAAACAAAATTATAGTAATTTCTTGCACATTTTTGAAAAATAATTGTATAAGGATTTATGTATCTGCTTCTGGATACAGTGTGTAAATAAAAATTTCATTCACAAAAAGGATTTGTGGAGTGTTCTATACCTTAATGATGTCCTAAAACAAAAAAAAAAAACCCTGAAAGGCATTGTAAAGTTTGAGCATCTGTCTTAAACATTTAAATTTTAATGGTTACAATTTAAATGGTTGTATATTTTTAAACCCTTGCTAGTTGACTTTTCAGAACATTTCTGTATACCAATTATATTAATTCCTGCTTTTCAAAGCAAGAAAAAAATTGCCAGAGCATAACTAGAGTATGATTTTTAAAAGGTCTGTATACATACCATAAGCTAACTTTTTTGATTATTTTGTGGTTTTTTCCTTTAAAAATTTACAGAATTCCAAACAAAACTTTGTTTCATCCAGATATACATCAAAGGTAATATACCATCTCTTGGCTTTGCAAGCAAGCAAATAGTTCTTTCTTAGTTCCAAAATTTAAAATTGTATGGTGTTGATCTTCATATACTGACTTGATTCTGCCCTAGATTCACTTTAAAAAGGGAGTGGCATTTTAAACCCTGGGAAATCACACAAATAAACCAGAAGATCAAGGATAAACAATTTATATGTTACAAAAGATATGAACAATTTGTTCATGTTTTCATGTAGTTGCGGGGACTTACAGACTCACTACTCAGATTTGAGAAAATACCACCAGCTCCTTAGGTCTTGATTATAACTGGTTTGGGGTTTTTTTTTGAAAACAAACAAAAAACCCAGTCTTGCTAGCAAGTAATTATTGTTCATATTGTTCACAGCTGATACGTACTTTTCTATGTATTCTGTAACTTAATTCCTAAAACAACAACCAGAAATAATTCATAATTTTTGCCATGTAAGAGAAAAATGCCTTTTCCTATTTCCTACTGCTGGGGCTAGTATTGCATGGTCAGTATGGTGTGTGGTTGTTTCCCCGGTACGTGGAGGATCTTGCTGGGGTTTTGTTACTATGTCTGCGTGATGCTCTTCTCTATGTTTGTTCTGTTCACGCCAGAAAATACCTTCAAATGTGTCCTGGTTTCAGCCAGGATGGAGATAGTTTTGTCTTCAGCAGCTCCTCTGTTTTGGATTTAGTATGTGAAACATGGTGATAAGACACTGCTGTTGTTGGTTGCTGCTGAATGATCAAGGACATTTTGCAGTTTCCCAGGTTTTGCTGATGTGCAGGTGCAAACACTTGGGAGGGGCATGGCCAGAATAGTTGATCCAAACTGGCCAAAGAGAGTATTCCTCTCTCATACCATAGACGGTATGCACAGTGTGAGGGTTGGCCATTGCCCCCTGTCTCTGGTTCCTTGTTCGCTTCACTTTATATTCTTGTTACCTTATTTTTATTTTATTTTCTTCTGGCCTGTTTGTTCTTCTGTCTGTTCCCTCTCTCACTCTCTCTGGAACTTGCTGTTCTGGGATGGCTGCGGGGGAATATCCCTGCTCCCTGCCTGCTGCTCGGGACAGGCTGTGTCGGTCCTTGGGTGGTGAGAAATTGTGCAGTTTTATCTTTTCCTTTGCTATTCTGGTAAACTGTTTTTAATTCAACCCATGAGCTCGCTCTCTCCAATTCTCCTCCTCACCCCACTGGGGAGGGAGGGGTGAGTGAGTGGCTGCATGGTCCAGTTACTGTTTGGGGGTTAAACCACGACAAAATGTTTCCTCATTAACTCTTACTCACTTTTCACCACTTAATTTTACAACTGCCTGTAAAATTAGCATCGTCCAGGCAGGCCTGAAATGTTTATAGTTGAGGTGCCTGCAATCCTGATTATTTCTGCTTCATGTTCAATCAGCTTGACAGCTGTGAGAGTGGAAGGGAAATGCTAAGATGCTGCTGGATGCAGAAATCTTCTTGTATGTCAGATAACCTTTGTACCAGGGCAGGGCTTGGCAGTGGGGGGAGCGAATTATGCCATCCTCTGCAAGTAAGGCAAGACCTCAAAAGTATAAATCTGTAAGGTCTAGTAGATATCCTTAATATTTAGGAAACAGTGTTCGATCACATGCCTCCAGCACATACAATTTGCTTGCGGTCTGCTTTTTTTTTTTTTTTTTTGTTTTTCCCGTTTTCAAAGGCTAAGGTTTCACTGATCTTTTCTGGTAAGATAATACCTACTCTTTCCTGTCAAAGCCATGTAAAGTAGGAATAAGGATATTGTAAGCAGCAGAGACAATATTTGTTTTTGAGGAATGACTCAGAAATAGGTGGTGTTCTGCCTCCTGGGACGGGAGCCTGCAGTTCTCTCAGGCCAACTTGCCACATGCCGTCAGTAAATTACTGGATCTCTTCAAGTGCAAACTTTGGAAACAGCACTGCTGAGGGTTGGGGTAGGCATGGTACCAGCCCTCACGAAACAGGCTTTAAAAAGAAAGGAAGGTTTCCTTGCATAGAATGAGGAAGGAAAGATAAGCGAGACTTGCTTCGCTTGCAGGGGGTGAGAATGAGTAAGTCTGGGTGCACGTGGAGGAAGGATGCGTGATGGAGTCTGGGCCGCTCCCAGCACTGGCAGCTCAAGTGCCCTTTGGGCACTTAAAGTGTTGTAGAGGGAAGAGCCAACATAGAGCGATAGGAAGAGGAGCTGTAGCAAAGGCAATGCAAGTTTTGTAAAACTTAGGAGCAACTGTGCCTGATGTTACATGTTTGTGACATCTTCATCTGTTCTTCAAAATTTCTGTCGAATTTTCTGAACTTTCATTCACAAAAGTCTTTAGCTGCAGTTCCAGTTTTCTGTGATGGGGTGTCACGTTCTTGGCTGAGCCTGCTGCACTAAGAAGGGCAGTTTTTCAAAAGCACCCCCTGTTGATTCCAGCTATTTAAGTAAGAAATACTGCTTAAATAAATGGAGGAAGTTACTCAGATTTTCCAGACTTCTTAATGAAATAACTAGGGCATCTATCATCATGTGATCAACATCATATTGATTTCTTAATGACACATGTTTTCAGTTATACAACATTCAACTGAGAAAGGAGAAAGCCTCTTGAATTTTCACTGTCACTGAATGCTTCTGTGTTTGGACACGTCACTTCAACCAAGGAGGTGTCTGGGCTGAAGAGGTTTTTGGCAGTGTTGCTTTCCCACAGCCCGTGTTCAACATGCCAGCTCTGTCCCAGCCCTCCGCTTCCATCAGGAGACAGCAACTGTCTTGTTCAGTTTCTGGTTGGAGTCTCTTTGGATTGTCAAAAGGTTTTCTGTGTCTACTGCTACAAACTTGAGTTTTCACTGAAAAATGTACTTTCTATCTTCTTTCAGAACACTTTTCTTGGTTGTCTGCCCTGTATCTCTCCAAGAAAATAAATGCACTTGTGAATGTTCTAACCTTCCTCAAACTGGATCATGTCTGAAGCGAAACTGTTTCTGGTTTAAATAGTCCCATTTTGAGCTAACGGAAAAGTTACCTGAACTGTTTTCTGAAAGTGTTTTCAGTCAGTCTTACGATGCTGAAACCTCTAAAAGATTTGATTGTGCAGCAACTTCTAAGATACTCTGTAGTTCTCATGAATATAGAGTAGAACTTGGGAAATACTTACATTGGAAAATCTGAAGTCTGTGAAATTCATCATTATCTTTTTCTACATATGTTTTGAACTTCTACATGAGCATGAAAATGTGGGGACAGTGGTGAAATTAAAACCACTTCTGTGGTTTTAATATACCATACTTTGTTGCGATGAAAACTTTTGCTTAGCTCTGCTGGATGGAGAAGGTGTTAGGGAAATTCCCAAATCCCAGACAGAAGAATGTAACAGGAACATGGCAGGCAGCACTCCTGGTGTGTTTCTCTGCCTGGGTTGAGCAAGTTCACTGGCGATACAGTCTCTCATGTGTGAGTTCCTTTTTGGCTTTTGACATCTTTTCAGATCTTGCCGCTAATGATAGCATGGTTCTAGTTGGCAATGTTCTGAGAAACGCCTATCTTTCTAGGCTGTATTGAAGGTGAAAAGTACCAAAGTGCGGGTCCATGGCAAATTTCCTCTTTGTCGCTAATCTGTGACAATCAATGACCGATTTCAAATTTTCTGACTTCACCTTGTTTTCTTTCTCTTCATATATCTTTTCAGTGTCAGTAGATGAACTCAAACTAGTGAAATGATAGAAGGTTGGAAATTGTTACTGTATTTTCAGTAGGAAATTTTTTTGTTTGATTACATGAAATTTAATATTGACATTGTTAACATCTTCACACCAGTTAGATGTTAGGAAGTGTTCATCAGAGAATCATTTTAGTTGGGAGCTAATTAACTACTTCTGTGAGTTAATGCTGAAAGTGAAGACAACCTCACCATCATCTTTTGGTACTTAATTTACTCTATATCCAAGTTTCTTATGAAGATAATTTAATATTTAGGGTGGAAGTTGTAGCTTCTTATAATTAAATCATTACCTTTTCTCCAGTTAATAGTGTGTCCTGGTTTCAGCCAGGGTGGAGCTAGTTTTGTTTTCAGCAGCTCAGGTGAGGGTACAGTGCTGTTGTTGGTTGCTGCTGAACGATCAAGGACATTTTGCAGTTTCCCAAGTTTTGCTGATGTGCAGGTGCAAACACTTGGGAGGGGCACAGCCTGAATAGTTGATCCAAACTGGGCAAAGAGAGTATTCCGTGCCATAGGCGTCATGCCCGGTGTAAGGGAGGGTTGACCAGTGGGGCCACTTTGTGTTCCTTTGTGTTCTGTTTATATTCCCTTCTTGTTGCCATTATTGTTCCCTTACTTTCCCTTTTTCTTCCTGTTCATTGGGACCTTTTTGTTCTTTTGGCTGTCTGTTCCCTCGCACTCTCTCTGGAACTTGCTGTTCCGGGATGGCTGTGGGGGAATATCCCCGCTCCCTGCCTGCTGCTCGGGACGGGCTGTGTTGGTCCTCGGGCGGTGAGAAATTGTGCATTGTTCACTTTATATATTCTATTATCCTTTTATTATTATTATTAATATATTTCCATCTTTTCCTTTGCTCTCCTAGTAAAGTGTTTTTGTCTTAACCCACGAGTTCTCTCTCTCTCTCGGATCCTCCTCCCCACCCCACTGGGGAGGGGGAGAGTGAGCGTAGCTGTGTGGTGCTAAACCATGATGCAATGGTATTTGGGGAAAAAAATATTTAAATTCTATATTTCTTCAACCTGTCAATTTTGGTAAGCCTTTCTTTACATGTAAAAAGAAAAAAAACATTGGCACTGTCACATCTTAAAATTAACATTGCCCTCAGTAAATTCTCAACTATCAAGTATAATTCATTCAAAATGGAATCCTAGAACAGGTAGATTCCTATGAATAGTCAAGAAGCAGAATTTTAGTGTGGAAAACTTCTGTTTCAGAAACAGTAATTACCGTTGTAGTCATTAAAGACTACTTTCTGTCTCTCAAAATCCAGTAATATATGAATTTACTGTATTGCTTTGTTCTAATACAATCAAAAGGCTTACCAACTGTAATGTGATACAAAAACTAAATATTACTTTCACTGGTGGTGTCCTATTGAAATACTGAGACATCAAGTAGAAATTTTCTAATATCATGGTGTCGTGGTTTAGCCCCGAATGGTAACTGGACCATGCAGCTGCTCGCTCACCCCTCCCTTCTCTGGTGGGATGAGGAGGAGAATTGGAGAGAGAGAGCGCTGGCGGTTTGAGATAAAAACCCTTTACCAGGACAGCAAAGGAAGAGATAAAAATATATTAATGATAATAATAATGTATAAGGGCAATAGGGTATACTAAACAAACGATGCACAATTTCTCACCACCCGAGGACCGACACAGCCCGTCCCGAGCAGCAGGCAGGGAGCAGGGATATTCCCTCAAAGCCAACCAAGAACAGCAAGTTCCAGAGAGAGCACGAAGGAACAAACAGGCCCAAATGAAATAATGAAATAAAAATAAGGGAACAAGAAGGGAACATGAACAGAACATAGACAGAACAAGGAAACAGAGTGAGGGGCAATGGCTGACCCTCACACGGGGCATGATGCCTATGGTACGGAATACTCTCTTTGGCCAGTTTGGATCAACTATTCTGGCCGTGCCCCTCCTGAGAGTTTGCACCTGCACATCAGCAAAGCTTGGGAAACTGCAAGATGTCCTTGATCGTTCAGCAGCAACCAACACCAGCAGCGTGCTATCACCATGTTTCACACACTAAATCCAAAACACAGGAGCTGCTGAAGACAAAACTAGCTCCATCCTGGCTGAAACCAGGATACATGGCTTATGTCATGGGTCAATGATAAAAAAGCCAGTCTTAAGAAAATCCCTGTCTCCAGCTACCCTAAAATCCCAAATCGTTCATTTTATACATGAACGCCATGCACAACTGAGAATGTAAAAGGTTTGTGAAAGAACTGCAACAGAATAATCAGCACTTCAGATTTATTCAAGTATGAATAAGTAGTTAGAGTTCAATGGCATATATTACATACTAATAAATCAGTGCTCAAGACAAAAAAATGTTCTAGAACATTGTTTAATACACAAATGATGCCATCATATATGACTGGTGTATTATGAAAATATAAAAGTAATTTTTAATGAATTTGAGTTTCAAGTATCTTTTCAGTGAGTTATCCCTCTAAGAACCAGTGACAATCGTACTGAAAAGAGACTGATTTTTAGATAAGTTATGGCTCCTAGCAAATACCCAAATTATTTGGTTATGTTACATAAATTTAATTATATCAGGATTAAACTTGTGGTGGGGTCTAAGAGTGTGGTGTGTTTTGGTTTGTTTTTTTTTTTTTTGTGGGAATGGGGGTCGAGTTTTTTCCTAATGTCAGCTCTGCTGCTTCAGAAATGTGAAAGTTATGTTTTGCACAGGCTTAATTTGGAAAATGATTTTTGTTTGGTAGAGATTTGCTTTTTTAAAATCTTAGGTAGTATGTTCATTGGAACAATATGGTGCTTGTAAAACTGTCAGTGTTTTGCAGCATAGAATATGTGATGTACAATGCAATGCAAGGAAAGAAAATAGTTACAAGAATAATAGCTCTGAGCTCCTAAAACAAAAACTTGAAGAAGTAACTTTATAACTTGCTTTTAAAAATTAGGTTGTATTGTTATGTATTTTTGTTTCCCACTGTAAAATATAGTTTTTAAATGTAAGGAAATCTACTTGAGGAGTAACAATGTTTTAAAAATTATGATTTTCTTTCAAAAAAACAATAATTACATCTTATGATGCTGACACTTCTTCACATGCTTACGTACCCTGGAATATACGAGTGTGTAGAGGTGGCAGTTCTCTTCAGCAATGTAACTCTTAGTTCTGACACTTCTTCCTCCTCACACTTTACTCAGACTGATCATTTACAACTCAATCCCTCCCAAAGCTTTAATGACTCGTTTTGGCATCATTTTCTGCAGCTGCCCTTGCAACATTGCTGACATGCTTGCTGCATGGGATATTTGTATTAAAACCTGCAATGTGACTTGATAAATTCTATCCCTTTGTATTGGAGAGGGGGAGGAAATAACACCACGGACGTCATTCAGTTGTCTGGTGTTGCATGTGCCATTGGCTGCATCAGGATTCATACAGCCCTGTGAAGGGGCTCTGTGCAAGGCCTCAGGGTTAAATCTTTGGCTTCAGCCAATTACCAATTCAACCATTACCAATGTAATTGTTGGTGCTTGACAATTGGAAGGAAATTATCCGAAAGTTAGAGAGAGCAGATGAAGTATTTGTTTTTAGAAGTCTCTGTAGAAATACTCCACATACATATTAGTGCCTGAGGCTTTTCATCATTTAAGACAGATATTCTCAAGAGTTATCATAACAAGAATAAGAATGATATGGCAGAGAGATGAGCTTCCATTTGTAGCTGATGCTGCTAATCACATTCTACCTGCCCTGAGTATGACCTGCAGCTACTCAGGGTCACTGTAACCAGCCCACTGTTGAAGTAACATGCAGGTTGCTGGCCAGGGGCAATGAAATTATTTCAGGTAGCTGATGCACTGAGTGTGAACTGGGATCAATGATTCATTGTCTTTCCCCAAACAAGATCTGTGGTGGAAAAAGTGAAAGTTGGAGGGACAGGTTCAAAAAGAAGAGGAGGAGGTTTTTCATACAGCCAGTCTTAAGGTGTGAAGCTCCTTTTCAAGGGATGTTTTAAGTGCTAAAAATGTGTGTGGGCAAGCACGTGGTAACTTTGTGTGTTATAAATACTTGCAGTTCCGCTAAATGCAAAGAAGGCACAGGATGGTGAGGAGGGCATCTGAGGGGCAGACCATTTATCCTTTTCCTATTCTGGTTGTCTTTTCTAGAATTGAGTTCTAACTGGACGAAACCAATATTGAGCTATGAGGGCCTTTGCTCTGACTCTGTGCTTGCATTTTTATATTGGGTGAGAAATTATAAATCTCGAAAGCCTGTCTAACAGTTCTTGTTTCTGTATTTTGGGGTCAGTAGGAATTCTGAGGAGTACATTCTTGATCATTGTGGAAAGTGTTAATTTTCTTTTTAAGGAAACATTAAACAGAACAGTAAATAATTTGGCATTTGCAAGGCAAAGGATTGCTCCCAGCTGGAGCTTCTAACAGATTTTTCATGAAGCTCTTCTGTACTTTTTTTAGTGCAAAGCCAGTGTTAAAATTAATTCAAGATCTGCTTCAGATTCATTTTAGCACTGAAAGCTTTGAAAAACATCATATCCGAGAGAGATATTTGTATTTGAACTAACATAAAATCTGGAGTATAAATATTTCAGCACCTAAGAAGAACAAGAGCAAATCTAAAATTATGTTCTTTCTCTTGTGTTTTCCAAATAAGTGCTTCTATGACAATGTTTAGCGGCACAGAATATGATTGAAATCTCCGTGTATCGGTTTATTTCAGAAGAAAATCTGAACTGCTTATCTTTATGATTGATTGGAAGCATACTGACGTTTATTTCATGTTATATTGTAATTGTATTGTTATATTGTAGGTTGGCTTGGTTTAGGTTGCAGAGGTGATGCAATAGCTAGAGAGAAATGGGGAAAAAATTGGGAGAAATAAGGAAAAAATCATTCATCCTTGTGTGTTTGTATGCATGTAAAAAAGAAGAATTACCTCTAGAGGGGTTGGAGACATCGTGGATAAAGATGACTGTCAACACTACATTACAGTTGTTTTTCTTTTTTTTTGTGTGTGTGGCTGAGTTTGTTTGGTCGTACTACCCATGTAAATAAAGTCTAAGCTTCATAATTTGACATCTGCATATTTATTTCTTCTCTTTGAGCTATTTTGTAGCTTGCTTCTGGAGATGCTTCAGAGATTATGTTTTCAAAGATTTATCAGAAAACAGCTGCTTGTCGTCATTGTTGTTACTTTTCTTTTAAAGATTAGATTGCTGTAGGAGAAAAATAGCAAAGTCTAATTTTTCCTGTCCTGGATAATCTTGGAAAAGATCAAATACTCAGCTAATGAATGGATTAGTGCTTTTTCTCATTGCTTTATGAGTCTCAGATATTTCCCAATGGAAATATAGAAATAGATTTTGATAACGAACAAAAGGAAGATGTATTTTAGTCCAAGTACTAATGCTGAAGGGCATGTCAAATACAGTAAGTTGTGGGGTTTTTTTTCTTTTTTTTTTTTCTTTTTTTTTTTTTTTCTGTAGGATAGAAACTGAAAACCACCAAGGATTTTGACCAAAAAATTTTCTTAAGTGGTGAGAAGTGATTAAAAGTAGTAAGTGCATAATGAGTGATTTCCTAAAAGGATATTAGAAGGATCTGCAATGCTGGGAGGTATAAGAAAATGCATGTAGAACCATAACTGCTTGTACGATTACCTGTTCACTTTCAAGGCTGAAATTGAAAATGCCCCATATTAGGACTGAGCCTGTCAATAGTATTACAGGAAGAAGAATCAGGTATCTTGTATGGGGTTTTGTTTGGTTGGTTGGTTTTGTTTTTTTTAAATCTCAAATTGTAATTTGAGAGGGCAAATGTGAAAATGTGGCAATCAACTGAAATTCTTGCCTTTCTTTAGGGGTCTGTTGGAAACATACTTATCCTTTTGATAGGAGGCAATGATGTTTCACTTCAAACACAAATTATTTTGGGGGACTGGAGAAATACAGAAGAAAAAGGATGAACTCATTGTTTTTCTCCTCTGCAGACCTTTTGCAAGTTTTAGATCTTAGACTTAAAAAACATACATTCTTTAAATAATCATGATAGAGTTGGCATGCAGCCGGGAGGATGACAAGAACTAAAAACCTTTATATAATATATAGAGGTTATATATTATTAAAATATCATCTATCCTTAGTAGAAAGATAGTATATTATAATATTCTCATATATTCTTAATAGTAATGCATGCTTTATTTTTGGAACTATATCTTAACACCTTTTGAACCAACCTGAAGCTTTTCTGTGTCACACACTGATCCTACTTGTGTTTTTTCCAAATCTATTACTTCTTTTCTTAGGCATACAGTAATATTAATGCAGACAATATTTTATTACCTCATAACATACTTTGTCTTGTTATTATAAGTCACCAGTTCTCTTAAATTCAGTTATTTGTAGGCATAAAGCATGAATGTTTAACAATTAGGGCAGAAAAAGGAACTAATTTTCTTAATTTTAAAGGACTAGTGTCCTATTTTTCTCAGCTTCAAAGAAAGAAAATGGCAAACAGTGGGTCTCTGTTGTCTAGCAGAGGGTTTAATGTAGCTACCAGCAGCTACCTATGCCTTTCCCTTTTTAAAACTTGGATACAGCATTGCACATTTCTATGCCCTGTTCCTCAGAGGGGGTAGAAGAGGAGAAAAACTGTGATGAAACTCAATCTTTCTACGCATAACGATAGTTGTATGGCACGAAGATCTACTAGGAGGAAGGAGAGAAAAGAATCTCTTCTTGATAGGACCAAAATTTACCTAAACTTATCTGTAGCAAAAAAAAAAAAAAAAAAAAAAGCCCCAGCAACCCTCAAAGTGATGAGTTTCACCTTTTTCCTCCCTATTTTGTATGCATTTATATATTTATTTTTAATTCTTGATGCTAATTTTGGCTGAGCTGAGACTTATGTGACCTTGCACCAGTTGTTTAATTTCTCTGAGCCTCAGTAAACTTGGCAGAACAACTGGACAAGAACAGAAGATCATTGAATAAAACAGATGGGAAAGGAAAATAAATTTTACACAAAGTACTATGCTTTGAGGTGAGTAATTTGAGGGGGTGCAGGTGATGCAAGCAATAGTCTGGATGCAAATTCCAAACAGATCACATAATCTGCAAAACCTACTTAAAGGAGTAGTCTGAAGAAGTTATTTAGCTGAACGTATAATGTGTCTGTCCATTTCAGTGCATGTATGATTGTGCATATACTTATGGGTGAGTGAGAGAGGACACCAAAGAAGTTGAGACAGTTCAAAGGAGCATATAAGGCCTTGTGATGCACTTGTCAACTACTCTCATGCCATCACAACTGACATGGTAACGTGTAGACAGTTTTTTTACTTTACTTTGCTTGGAAATTTCTGTAATGATGTGTCTATATGAATAAATAGCTTGAAAGAGCAACATGGAGCAGTAAAATAGAGTGTGTGCAGTGATTTCTGCATTGTGCATGTTAATGAAGTGTTACTTGGAATTAAATGAAGGGACTTGTTTCATTTTTGTTTAATTCTAAACTCCAAGGGATTACTCTTGTGTTAAGTAGACTTGGCAAGAAACTGGAGTCTGACATACCTTCTACTGGCAGCTGTATTTGGAGATGGAAGCCAGGTAGCTTAGTACCAAAGTTAAAGACTTGGCTAAATTATATGAAATGCACATTGCTTAAAAGATGATTTCCGGAACTCTGTAAATGAGTGGAACTTTTTCTGGTTTTCCTTGTAAATTAAATTAGTCAATAGTATCTTCTGGGCCTGTGTTTTATATTCCAACCTTAAGAAAAAAAAAAAAGTATTAATGAATTCATGATCTGTGACAAAAGGTTACTCTTGTTCATTTGCATTATATAAATACCAGTAAAATTACTTTGAACCATAAAAATAGACAAACAGATCCACTTGACCTTTCTGGCTAGAAAATCAAGAGCAATTTATATCATGACAAACATTCTTACTAAAAAGTACATTACTTTAGCAAAACAGTATGAGCTGCCAAACATTGATGAGGCTCTGCAGAATTCAGAGTCTGTTATTAGTCAAGATTTTGGGGGCAATTACGCTTCTGTGGATGTTGATAGTAGCTCATCTGTGTATTCTACTGCCATGGGCTGGTCCAGACTACACTGGAAAAGGGTAAAGCTTTGGAACACCTGCAATACATTGATGATATAATTGTGTGGGACAGCACAGCAGCAGAAGTTTTTGAGAGAGGGAAGAAAATAATCCAAATCTGAACGCTGCTGAGAGCTGGCAATTACGCTTCTGTGGATGTTGATAGTAGCTCATCTGTGTATTCTACTGCCATGGGCTGGTCCAGACTACACTGGAAAAGGGTAAAGCTTTGGAACACCTGCAATACATTGATGATATAATTGTGTGGGACAGCACAGCAGCAGAAGTTTTTGAGAGAGGGAAGAAAATAATCCAAATCTGAACGCTGCTGAGAGCTGGTTTTGCCATAAAATGAGGTAAGGTCAAAGGACCTGCACAGGAGATCCAGTTCCTAGGAATAAAATGGCAAGATGGATGTCATCAGATCCCCATGGATGTGATCAACAAAATAACAGCTACGTCTTCACCAACTAACAAAAAAGAAACCCAAGCTTTCTTAGGTGTTGTGGGATTCTGGAGAATGCATATTCCAAATTACAGTTTTATAGTAAGCCCTTTCTATCCAGTGACCTGAAAGAAGAACAATTTCAAAATGGGGCCCTGAGCAATGACAAGCCTTTGAACAAATTAAATAGTAGATAGTTCATGCAGTAGCTCTTGGGCAAACCTGGGCAGAGCACGATGTAAAAAATGTGCTCTACACCACAGCTGGGGAGAATGGCCCTACCTGGAGCCTCTGGCAGAAAGCACCAGGGCAGACTTGAGGTCCGACCCCTGGGGTTTTGGAGCCAGGGATATAGGGGATCTGAGGCCTGTTATACTCCAACTGAAAAAGAGATATTGGCAGCATGTGAAGGAGTTTAAGCTGCTTCAGAGGTGGTTGGTACTGAAGCACAGCTCCTCCTGGCACCCCCACTGCTAGTCCTGGGCCCAGTCACCCAGGAGTCTTGGAATTGATCATGGACTGGCCAGAAGGCAAAGATTTTGTAATGTCACCAGAGGAGGAGGTGATGAATGCTGAAGAAGCCCCACTGTATAATAAACTACCAGAAAACAAAAAGTGATATGCCCTGTTCACTGATGAATCCTGTCGTACTGTAGGTAAATATCAAAGGTGGAAGACTGCTGTGTGGGGTCCTACACAGAGAGTCACAGAAGCTGTTGAAGGACAATGTGAATCAAGTCAGTTTGCAGAGGTGAAAGCCATCTGCTTGGCTTTAGATATTGCTGAGTGAGAAAAGTGGCCAAAGCTTTGCCTCTAGACTGACTCATGGATGGAGGCAAATGCCCTGTGGGGGTGGTTACAGCAATGGAAGCAGAGCAACTGGCAGTGCAGAGGCAAATCCATCTGGGCTACAAAATTGTGGCAAGATATTGCTGCTTGGGTAAAGAAGGTTGTTGTAAAAGTACGTCATGTAGATGCTCATGTACCCAAGAGTTGAGCCACTGAGGAATATCAAAACAACCAGCAGGTGGACCAGGCTGCTAAACTTAAAGTGGCACAGGTCGATCTGGACTGGCAACATAAGGGTGAATTATTCACCCTAGTTTGGTGGGCCCTTGACAACTCAGGCCATCAAGGCAGAGATGCGACGTATAGATGGGCTCGTGATCGAGGGGTGGACTTGACCCTGGACACTGTCATACAGGTTATCCATGAGTGTGAAACGTGCACTGCAATCAAGCAAGCCAAGAACTTAAAGCTTCTCTGATATGGAGGATGATGAATGAAATACAAGTGTGAGGATGCCTGGCAGATCGATTACATCACACTCCCACAGACCCACCAAGACAAGCGCTATGTGCTTACAATGGTGGAAGCAACCACTGGATAGCTGGAAACATATCCCGTGCCCCATGCCACTGCCCAGAACACTATCCTGGGCCTTGAGAAGCATGCCTTATGACAGCATGGCACCCCAGAAAGAATTGAGTCAGACAATGGGACTCATTTCTGAAACAACCTCATAGACACCTGGGCCAAAGAGCATGGACTAAATTAACTCAATAGACATTTTGGAGGTATGTACCATAAAATAAGGGAATGATATCTGTGCATATATATTAAAGACAGAAAAAGCAGCAGTGACTAACTGGAAAGTGTGAGACTTAAGCATGATGTAAATGGTATAGAATAAGAGGTGGATATTGTCCTGGTTTCATCCAGGATGGAGCTAGTTTTGTCTTCAGCAGCTACCGTGTTTTGGATTTAATGTGCAAAGAACGGTGATAGCACACTGATGTTGGTGGTTGTTGCTAAATGATCAAGGACATTTTGCAGTTTCCCAAGCTTTGCTGATGTGCAGGTACAGAAACTTGGGAGGGCACAGCCAGCATAGTTGGTCTAAACTGGTCAAAGAGAGTATTCCGTACCACAGGCGTCATGCTCAGGGTTGGCTGGTGGGCCAGTTCCCTTCTTGTTACCCTTGTTGTTCCCTTCTTTTCCGTTTTTTTTGTTTCTTTGGGCCTGTTTGTGCATTCGTTCGTCTGTCTGTCCCCTCACGCTCTCTCTGGAACTTGCTGTTCTGGGATGGCTGCGGGGGAATATCCCTGATCCCAGCCTGCTGCTCGGGACGGGCTGTGTCAGTTCTTTGGTGATGAGAAACTGTGTATCATTTATTTTACATGTTCTATTGTCCTTATATATCTCCTGGTGAACTGTTTTTATCTCAAGCCATGAGTTTTCTGTTCTCTCTGATTCTCTTCCCCAGCCCACTAGGGAGGGGAGGAGGGAGTGAGCGGCTGTGTGGTATTTTGTTCCCCTCTGGGGTTAAACCACAACATCTACTCAAGGGTGAAATCTGTTCAGCCATGGACATCTTGAACTGTAATGGAGATATTTCTGGGAAATGAATCAAACCAAATGGTTTTGCCAACCAAACAGAGGTCCTAACTTGTCAGAAGGTGTAAGAAACGACTTGTATCTGTGCTGTGAGGTGTTTGTTTTTGGTTTTGTTTTGTTTTTTTTTTTTTTTTTTTTTAAATAACATTCCCAGGCTGGTAGATCTTGACTTGTTTTAGGGAAGTTGGATTTACCAAGAACTTCTTTTCATCATATTGCTAGGCTTTCTTGCCTCTTAGGTTCTGTCAGCTCTGCTGAGAAGCACCTGGGGGTCGTGGTGGACGAAAAACTCAACATGAGCCAGCAGTGTGCTCTTGCACCTTGGAAGGCCAACGGTATCCTGGGCACCATCAGAAGAGGAGTGGCCAGCAGGGACAGGGAGGTGATCGTCCCTCTCTACTCTGCCCTCGTGAGGCCCCACTTGGAGTCCTGTGTCCAGGTCTGGGGCCCGCAGTACAAGAAAGATGCAGAACTGTTGGAGAGGGTTCAGAGGAGGCCACAAAGATGATAAGAGGGCTGGAGCACCTCCCCTATGAAGAGAGGCTGAGGGAGCTGGGCTTGTTCAGCCTAGAGAAGAGAAGGCTGCGGGGGGACC